>DWQX01005711.1:0-12520 GCA_018245475.1 Pharmacophagus antenor
GTGCCAGTGTATCATGTCGCAGATATTTATATTATTATTATTGTTTTTTATTATTATTATTAAAAATTTAATTTTGGTAATTTTTTTGTTAATAATTATAAATTATAGAAAAATTAAATTTCTTTACTAAAATGAATAGTACTACTTAGTAATATACATGTATATATTAATTTCTTAAATTATATCTGATAAAAATCATATCGTAACGAATATAAGTTAAATCTTATTTAGTAATATATGCATTATTATTATTACAACACTTACTATGGACTCATCAAATAATTGCTGCATACATATTAAAGGAATGGTGATCGTATAATTTTGAGAATAGTAACAACTTAATAACTGAAATCATCAAAAATCGATTATACAAAACTTGTGGATAAACAACACGCCAATATTGTCGAAAGTGTTGCTGTAATAGTAAACGGTAATAATTTACTGTCTGACCCTGCTTTTAGACACGACGTAATAACTACTTTGTTTAAGGATGCAATTTTAACCTATCAAGACTGTTTTGACTGTTTAATAGCATCTTACAAAGTCGCTTACTTGGAGGCCATTGTAACCGCAATTTTTTTGTTTGACTATTATAATTTTACTTCATAATGACGCTAAAATTACAATAATACGTCAAAAGTAGTTAATGTTTTTTGTTCGAGAGCTTATTCCAATAAAATTCCATCATAAGAACCATCGACTTAATTTAATTAACGCAATGAATTACTAAATAAATATTATACAGAATAATAACAGAAATTAAGTAATTCTTGATTTTTAATAAAATTTTAATTTATCTCCTCTCTAAACTAATTAGTAAATGAATTTCAAATAGTTGGCAAATGAGCAATGGAGGTCATTAAAAAACTGTAAGTAAATAATCAAACGAAAAATCACAATAGAAAAACTAAATACTCTATAGAAAAATATCAAAAAATTTAAATTTCAAATTAAAAACCTCTTTGTCGAGGTCTCCAAACTATATTATATATTAATTTTAATCTCCTATATCCATTGTGTATTGCTAGGAGATTCAATTACACATTGCATACTTCGTACTTAAAAATATATCTGCAATCAATTGCAATTACAAAAGACGACATGACACCGGAAAGGCCAATAATTTACTTTTAGCCATCATTCAAATCAGTGTCATACAAAATAGTCATAATCTTCACAGAACATTATGCAATGCGCCCGCGCACTTCTGACGTAACCGAAACAAGCTCAGCGAAAGTTGCCGCGGCAATTTCACTCTCCTCTCTGTCTTTCCCTCCGTTAGCTGTCTCTTTCGCTCGCGCCAATTGTTCAACTACAGCTCACCTTCTATTCAAACCAGTTTCCACCTCCATCGGTTGGGACGACTTTCGCATATCGTCCTCTCTTTCCACACCATCTTCACGGTCGCTAGAGTCCATTTTTTTTCGGTTTCGCACGCGTTGTAGGCGTTACCTCTGCGTAATCAATTGTTTCTCGCTTGTTTGGTCTGCGGATAAGCCTCGAAGGAAGATATTGAACGATTATTATAGATATCCATTCTATGAACAATTATTTTCAATTACATTCAAAATTACCGTTTGATTGGATCGATAATAAATGCTTTTCGCACACGTGGGCGGCTTTATAGTAATTAAATTTGTTTGCAAATGTATAGAATGGTATTAAAATTTATTCTAAGTCGTTTTGTAGTACACACCTGTTTAGTCACTACATGTGCGACAGAAATTGTACCTTTCCTTTTCTCGAATTTTTAAGTAATATACCACATTTCGGTCAATCAATTTTCTTTTAAATTATTTATAAATATGAACTTGAAATTTTTAATCTCGGTTAAAAGGTGACCTAGTTTATACGTTCGGTTTCAATAAAAACAATGTTAATTGAATGTAATTATTAATTATGAGTATTTAAGAGTTGAATGACTCAACGTGTACATTTTGATTCGAATTAATAAAATCATTCTATTATAACTTAAACGAGTCTATCGGTAAGAGTATTGCATTAACTAATAGTTAAAGAAACATATTGTTTCACACGTAATGTTTTGTCGGTGTTAAAGAAATATCTAATGGTCGGTCCTATTGATAAATCGCGTAGACGCAATCTGTGCGTATTTGCACAAGTTTCGGGTGATCGGAGTGCCGATGCCGGCGTCCAAGGTTGCAGTAGAAAGTAAACCCGAGAACATTCCACAAACAGCCTACGAGCTTTCGTCCCGCAAGGCTATCCGCTAGCGCCTTATATCTAGCCTTATCTTACTATTCACCTTTGAATTCGGCCTGCAATGCTGTTGCGAATGTACATACATTGTCGAAAGGGGGCATGCCGCGTGCTAAAGCAGTTGGTGTATAACCAGTTGCAGTACGATTTATTGTATAATGACCATATTATCACTTAGATTGTTACATGAAGTACTTAACCGCAATACTGGTACGTATAAGTTCCTAACAGATAACTGTTCTTAATAATAAAGACTCTATTCGTAAATGACAGATTTACAGTAGACCCTTCTTAGTACATAATTTGTTTATGTCTTTTGATATCTGTTAAAATATAAATAGCAGTTACTATTGTTCGTTATTTTATTGACTACAATACAATATCCTTATTAAATGAAATGGTAACTCAGTTTGGAAGATATTATACGATATATCACAAAACCAAATGTGACGTTATTCTTAAAAACCGGCCACATGTATTTTCCTATTTTATTACGTAATACAATTAGGCTACAAAAGTACACTTTATGCCAAGGCAATCGTAACCCGTTGACCATTGACGTCGAGAAAAAGCGAAGTTAGGTTGAAGTAATGAATATTAAAAAAATATATATAATAAAAGTTTCATGAGTTGTTAAAAACGTCAAATAATATGGATATTTAATCTCGATAATACGTAGATTGCGCACAATTTTTAAATTTATTTCTGATAAATATTGGCTTTAACATGTTATAATTCAATTCTTATAATTTAAATGAAGCCCACGCTTATGTATGTGTTTATAGCTTTTTTTTTTTTACTTTTTTAGTAAGAAAACGAACAATCCATGAGTTTCTCTATTACATTGTTGTTTTTATATCCATTGAAAATTTTAGAACACAAACTTTTATGTAAAATACATAATATTTGATTACTAGTATAAGCTGCGATAATCTCATATAATCACAGATACTATACAAATGAAAGAGTACAAAATCTTACAGAGTATAAATGTCAGCGCTATAACTCTGAAAGAATTATATTATTATTGTGAAGACATTACCTATACAAACAATTCTTTAAAAAAAAACCTGTTTAGTTTTAAAGTAAAGGTGATTCTTTTTTTAGAAGGAATCATCAAGCTGATCTCCCATTGATTCAAACAACCAATCAAGTCAATTTTAGCAGCCTTGTGACTCAAGTGGGCCGTTCCGATCCTTTCTTTTATTCTCTTTTTAGGTTTTAAATCGCCGGAAGTACCTACATCGAGATTCCTGAACGCCCTTTTGAATAATTTCTCATTCGTTAGAAACGGCCCTATTATTTCGGCGAAAGAGTTTTGGGTTTTTCCGTTATAGAAGGAAACAATAGTTATCTTTTGTTTTTTTTTATTACTACATTTGTATAATCGAGAACATACACATCTTGTAAGAAATATTACACTACATTTAGTCAGAGAATCAACAATATATTACTTATTATGAACTATTTGACTGTAAATAGAGTTTAAATTACATTTTTCAAATCACATTGGGCTTTATGCACTTGAGTTTTTATTTTTTTTATCGGTTATGGGCTAATAATACTCGGCCTCGATTTCATCTGATGTTAAGTGACAATGAGGTGTAGCATGTTAGCCGATAATACATCTGGATCTCTCATTTATTACTGGCGGAACACAGCAACGCAGCTATGGAGGCAGATTGACATTGAGGGTGGTAGCTAGGTGAGTGAAAAATACCCTACTACCATCCGGACTCCTACTTTTTTGGCCCTAGGTCCCGACGCCCGCTTCACAAAGCTAGCGTGTAAACTACTACGCCGCGGACGCAGTCAAAATCATGTTTCTTATTTTACATTTATATAAGCTAAAGTTAGCTGTCATATTTGAAAGGTGGATAATTTCTAACATCTTGCCGCGGACACAGAGTCGTCATGCAACGTCAAAATTATCCCTTGATAATTTTTCATCATTAAACGATTCAAATCGTTGTTCGAAACGTCCCAATATCGTTAATCGTGTTGCACGATATATGCTCATCTTTCATGCGAACGGTCAAAGTTCGTAATGTAACCTTCGAGTGGGAATCCAATCAACTATCTAATAAACAGGCAAGCGAAATAATATTTAGCTGCGTGTAGAGAATAATTCGTTAACGATATGCATTATTATTGTCTATTTTATTAAACGATACCGTTGGCTCTTGCAATCGAATCAAGATTTTTAATGTAATAACTTATAATATTGTTATTTCTTGCGAGTTGGCCAATGCTTGTTTAGTAAAAAAAAACTACGTCTACGTACCATATTTATTCACTATAATTCTTCATTAAACTAACACAAAAGTGATTAATTATTCCATGTAACTGCATGTAACAGTCGATATTTTTTATCTAATACGTTAAATGATATTTAGACGTCTTACGTCAACCAATGCAATAATTTCTTCCACAATCGTCTTGTTTAGAGTTTTATCAGAAAGGTTTGAGTTAAAAAAGTTGCCTGCTCTTTTTAAACGAAAATATGAAAAAGATTTTCATTTTGACACCGATGTATGCTACTTTTGCTTTTTTTTTGATGATTTTTTGTTACAATGTCACAGTTTCCCTACAAATATGTAATACGTATACTGCTATACTAAGGTCCAACTAGTAAATCACAGATAAACAGTAATGTCATCTTGTTCATAAAAAATATTTTCAAGTATTCTATGACGTTATAGTATTAATTTATCAATCTCTTAAATTAAATAAAAAAAAATAAAAGTTATCTTATGTTTTTTATACTTAATCTTCTTCGAGTACGTACTTGTCTTACGTAAAGTAATAAAACACCAAATATGGTCAGAGCACAATAAAGTTATGAAGATAAAATCCCGTTTCTACTAGACAGGATTGACCTCTAAAGCGATTTCGCAAAGCTCAAGCCCGTAACAGGCCACGTTGCCCCATGGTGTTGTAAGTCCAACAATAGTTGCCACATATAGTCTATGTTATATTATGTTGTCACAGTGTCGACAGGGGTACATGGACCAAAATCGATTGCGGTCGCCCCAAATGTACCGTATTTTTAGGACTATAAGCCGCTACGTTGATACGTAGAAAATTGGACTCAAATTTTAAATGCGTCTTATGGTTTGAAGGTAACTTTTTTTTTAATATTTCTGCTTCTAAAATTGAAATGTCTTAGAGTGAAAAAAATTGTCACACCACTAAAGGTACACATGACGCAAGTTGTCTCAAGATATAGATAAAGTATATAATGCTAGTACGAGTTATGTTAGCAATTAATGGAAATTATAATCCAAAAGAACCGTTAGAAAAGTTTTCCTAAAAATATGTTATAAATTTGATGAATGAATATAACTGTCTGATGCGTTATTCCCAAAAATACTGAATACTTTATCGACAACAAATCTCAAAGCTCGTGACTTAATGACATATATTACTTCGTAAAAATTATTCTCTATTATAAAAACTAAAATAATAAATAATATAAAACTTTTTTTATATTACCTTTCCCGTTGTAACTCAACAGTTAGATCTACAACGTATAAAATTCTGTGCGGTGCAATAAATTTTCATTGCGAAAATTATTATGTATTTATTATTCATTTTTAGATCAAGTTCTATACATTTATTTTTACCATTAGGAAAATGTCATCGTGTTTACAACGACTTACAGTATCTATTTATGCCTAAACTATAATGATATTTACAGCAAAACACTTATACCCGAGGAAGTTATAGGTCTTTTAAATAATTACTTCGTTATGATTAAAGTAAAATGGTTCATGCTAATGTAAATTTTTATTTCAGGTACAACTTTATAGTTTTTATTCGGTCACGATTTTTAGACAAGCGAAAAACAAAAAAAAATTGGTAAAGAAACTTCGAACTAAGGTTTTCTTGTATCAACTTTTTGTCATTATTAATGCATTGCGTTTCGGCACGTGAAAAATATATCTGCGATAATATGCAATAAGAATAATGAAATATATTCATACAACTAGTAGTTCATTGTTTACCGGCTACAAAATGAAAGTACTCAATTCGGCGCATGTTTTTATTTTATTGGGATTCATGTAATGGTCTCGTAGGTTAGTGATCTCAACTTCTATGAACTTACTTAAAATATAGGATAGAGTCGATGGAGTACTGTGGTACATTGCGTAAGTCAATCGAATAGTGTAATAATGTTTTTTTTAATGGTGTTAATGCTGCCAACATTACTTAAATTCTTGTATACCATTCCAAACAAGCTTTTCCCCGAGCTTACGATGTCGTTTACGATATATTGCAAAAGATGTTACGACTTTATTATATATTTTTTATATACATTAGGCTGGAAGCTCGTCATTTCACATATAAAAGTTTTTTTTTTGGCAATGGCTTACCACTTGACCACAATTTCACATGATCTTAAATGACAATGAGGCTGTAGATAGTAGATAGTGGTCAGATTACTCTAGGTTTCACATTTATGATTCCTAGAACACAGCAACCTTCTTAAATAGCGGATTGACACCGAGTATTTTAACTGGCTAGGCGGGTCTCAAAAAAACTACCACCATCCACCTTCCATAAGTCATGCGGCCTTGGAATCGAACCCGTAATCTCCGCATTACAAAGCAAACGGTAAACTACTGAGCTATGAAGACAGTTCACATAACTCTCGTGGCACGGTAATGCACTTCAACAATCCAAACTCTATCACTAATGTGACCTCGGAATCGAAGCACGAACATCTGTTTTATAAGGTCACAGAAGCAGTTAAAACTTAGTGTTCAACGCAATAGATACAATAACAACAAATTGTATGCACATAATTCAATTCAATAACAATTTATTATCTATGTAGCTAAACAACCCATTTTCCTTAAGTACACAACAGTCTGTTAATTAACCCGCAACTAATATTACTCGGCAGCAATCGAATTTCGATTAATTGCGCAGGTCCGATTTCTCGGTTCGTTTCAACTGACCAGCAGTCCGGCGACAGGTAAAACGATTTTCCGATTTCTCGATGCGCTTAATTAATTAAAATGTCATTTAGTGCTAACCGAAAAAGACTAATTCGTTGTTTTACTTTCTGATGTACTCGCTCTGTAACATTTCTATTCGTTGCAATACTTCGTGCGTAAGTTGTAATTTAATTTAAAAAAGAATTTATACAGATAATACAAAGCATAAGAATATAAAACTTACTAAAATAAATTTCGTGATATAATTATGCGATTAGAAAGTAACTTCAATTAGGTCGATTTTAATAAAAATATAGTTTGTCGTTAGCGTTCTACACGTATTTTTTAATAATTCTTTTTTTAAATTACTTTCATGCTATTTAAAATATTTTATTAATATAATTTTAGCACTCATTATTAGATAAGGTTAAACGTTTAAATAATTTTGTATTATTTTTTTTCTCTGTACAGTAACTTTCCTTTACTTTCTCATTATCTTTTTAATTTATCTGCATTGTCATGCTCCCTTAGTTGTTATTGCATGCAATGATCTTTTGGATCGGTCACCTCCATACCCTCTAATATAGTTGTGTGAGGTGATGGCTAGTCCTTGACTAACCATCACCTTCCTTCGTTCGTAAAACTTCGGGCACAGCATGTGTTGACTGGTCGTTCTGCTGTGTCATTGATGTTTATACTATTTATGATAAATACTTTTATTCACAATCACCGGTTTATACGCCGTTACTAATTTTCTAGTATTGTTTGTAAATGTTCATGAGACAGTGTGCCGCTGGGGGTTTCCTTGCGTCATTTCTTCTAACTCAATTTCATAACTTCAACAAGAGGACATAGAAAGCGGTGAAGGATGGGCGAAACAATGTTCGGTCGGTGCATAAGGTATCAAAAAGTGTTTTTTGCCAAATAATACTACCGCGTAACTTGAATAAATCAGTGTTGATATTGGCTATAACATCTCTCAGTCTCTATTAATAGTTAGATTATTATTTTCCTGTCAAGGATATAAAATAAAAACAATGATAAAAAATGACCTCTTAACGAAATGTCCTAATTTAAAATCGATAGCAAATCGGTTAATAGCTACTTCAAAATTACGCAACCGCTATTAAAATATATTTCGAGAGATTAAAGCCGTTGGAGGCAGATGCCGGGGGGCACGGCCGAGACCCGTCAATATCAAGGTATATTAGGCTATAAAAGCCAATTAGCTGGCATACTTGTACCATAATAATCGTTATAGAAATTTTATATTTAAAAGAAAAAAAAATATTAAACTAATGCCATTGAATAATATTCTGTTCGCTGCAGTAAATACTTGTGCTTCAAGAGAGAAATTATCTAGTAATTATAACTGCCTCCGTAACACAATGCTTTACCCCCCTGGCCTTGTAACGCGGAGGTCCAGGGTTCGCTTCCCGGGCCATAGGTGTAGTGGAGTATGGTTGGTGGTAGGATTTTCCGATCCCACCCAGCTAGCAACCACCCTCAATGTAAGTCTACCGCCATAACAGCATTACTGTGTTCCAGCAGTTATACATGTGAGAGCCAGAAGTATTCTCGGAGAATACGATTCACGAACTACGGCCTCATTATCACTTAACATCGGGTGCAATCGAGGTTAAGTGTTAGCCCATTTTCGACAAAAAACAATGTTAATATCAATGTAATCTTCACTAGGTAAAAAAATAGTTAAAAAAATTGCGAAGAGGTTCGAGGAATTTAAAAAATATTAGATAACCATAGAGAATGTCTTTTGGTACCTCTCACAGATCTAGCTACCAGTAACAATGAACATTAAATCGGTATATGGTTATAGGCTTTTGCGAGGAACCCTAATTATTGTTGAAAATTATAGTTAGCCTATCTGAATCTTTGTACCAACTAAATACGGTTTGACGTCAATTTCACACGTTGGAGCCGTAAATGGCGAGCTCGCCCAAAAAACTCAGGCACATGAAAATGTTACGAATCTAAAAAACTATGTTCAACGTAAAAGCTGTTCGAAATCATTCTGCTCTGATTGCAAATATCAACATTTTAAGACCTTTTATTAAACATTAATTCGTGAAACCAATGAAAATGGTAATATATCCACTAAAATTATTTATTTTAAGATCATAATAATGACGATGTAGTAGGAATTTAAAAAAATATAAGCGTCCAAATAAGCAGCAACAATTTTTTTTTAAATCATATTAATATTCATTGCACTATTTAACACTGAAAATGCTACAAGGTTAATTACTTTATAATTAACTTACAAACAGATGTGTTGATGAACAACAAAACAAAAAAACTGAATATAATCAACGATAGATGTTTTTGCGCGGCTCAAAACTCTTAACTGATTTCTTTGTGAATGCTCGCGCAAATGACCCTGAAGGCGTGAAGGTCACTAGGAAGAAGGAAGCCGGGGGCTCTAAAAATTCACGACACACGAACCTGTGCCGGTAATTTTCGGCGAGCGACGTGTTAGACGTATCTTCCTTGTTAGGATTGTTGCACACCCGGCTGTGGGAAACTCAACTTTTTCATATTAACATGTCTAACACGGTCATTTACAATATAATGAAGAATTTTGCCTTAGTAACAACTATAAACACGTATGCTTTTTAGATCTACGTGGAGCTAAATTTAACTCTAATTGAAAAAATCTTCTTAATTTTTTTTTTATTCTTAATGATATTTTACGTTGCCTTATATTCATTTATTGGGTATTAGGTAACAGGAAAACCTGGTGGAAAATCATTATGGGCTATTGTAATAGTCACAACCACCAATGAGGAAACGGGAGTAAAAGAGATAGATGAGCTAACACTCGACTACAATGGTAGATGATGTTAAGTGACAATGACACCGTTAATTGGTGAAGCACTCATCTAGAATACTCTAGCTCAAACTTGTATGACAGCCGGTACAAAGCAACGTTGTATAGCAACAGATTGACATTGATTTGTGAGAGATATATTAGTTTTACCAAAAAACAACATTTTCTATGGCACTCTTGTATTTGTAAATTCCTTGAACCTCTTCCTACTTTTTTTTAATTAATTTGTACCTAGCGAAGTATATACAAATAATAATATTTTTATCGGTAATATGCCATGGTTAAATTGACTTCGATTTCACTTGATGTTAAATGACAATAAGGCCGTGGTTAGTGAAGCAAACTCGTCTAGAATACTCTGGCTCGCAAGTGTACTCGTATCGCAGCCGGTATAAAGCAACGTTGTTATGGCAACAGATTGACATTTATTGTCGCTACCAAGGAGGTTCCGAAACATTCACCTTCCACATCCACTTATACTATTTATTATATTATTCTAGACTTCAAGTATTAAGACGCACCAACGGAGGCAATCGATAATTGTTTATATAAAAATAAAAAAAAAGAATAGTCCCCAGTGTACCGCAGAAGAAAATCCTCGATTGTCTACGGTCGTTTCACTTGCGCGCACGCACCGCACCGAGCGCGCAGTCCGATAGAATGACAAATTTCATTAGGCCTTGAGGACGAATATATTTTCCTAGTGCGCGCGTGCTTCAAATACGTGAAAATATATATTGATTTTTTTTTTGGTCAGCAACTCAACAATGCTACTGAGTACTTATAAAGTAATCAAGTAGAATGGTAGTTGTAAAATGCTTGACGAGGACAGATTTTTTTTTCGTACCGTTTTTTTTTGCGTAAGAAAATAAAGATGAATACTTATTGTAATGTACCGACGTTTGCAAATAAATTGATGCTTGTGGAAACGTTAATTAAATGTGATTTTTTTTATTGAAATAAAAACAGCCGACGATTTTTTATAATTAAGTTTCACATTTAATGTATATTTTGAAATTCTGCCTACTTATCAAAGAGAATCAACTTCAATATAACATTTGTGCAATCATTAATTAATATTGTCAACTTCTATAACTAATAAAAAAATGGTTAATTAAGTTTTTTTTATCGATGCTTAAAGAATCATTGTACCTTCTTTTTAGTACCTACCGCTACATTAAAACCACTCTAAAAACTAGATCCGGCCATGTCCTACCATTCAAATAATCAAACAAGTATAGATAATTGACGACGTTAATAACTTTATACTTTGTTACAAAGTAATGCTTTGGTAAATTAGCAGTCACCGATAATACCTTAAACTCAATACGACCTTATTATTACCGAGGGAAAGTCCTAAATTGGATGCTTTTCTTCTACGGTGGCAGCGAAAGAGTACAGATCCTTACCCGCTAAAAGCTTAGGGTGTACCTTATTTTCGCTATTAATCAGGACAACGGGAACGCTATATCATACTATCATAATCCCGTCGGTAACTTACTATCTAGGGTTCTAGAAGTAAGTTTTCTTCTCAAAGTTCGGGAAATTCCCTAATATTATGGTAGTATAGGCAGCGATGATCACTTACCAATATTTGAATCTGACCGATATTAGGTTAGTTTTGAAGTCAATAATATTATTTTTCGTTATGTTAGATATTACATAATTAAAACTTTCATACTTTAATTGTCTCTTTATGTAACCCGTATGCAATAATCAATTTATAATCGTCCTATATACATACATAGATACAGTTAAGGAATTCTTTATTAATTAATGTTTATTAACTTCATACGTGAATAATTATTTATATTGCAATTTATGTAACAAACGTACACGAGTTACTTTTTTTTGCGGTCAACGTTGATTATATGGTTTGAAATGAAAAAAAAAAAACTAGCAATGTCACTATTCTAACTCTTAGCAGCTGTTAATAAGATATATGTACAATTATTGTTATACGAATGAATTTCTTGAATTCATTTACATTTGTATATGGTTAATTCTATCACGGCGTTTGATTGACTCATGAAAGGTCACCTTCACAAGGGGCGTCAACATTGGAGTTCCCACACTGCAACGTTTATTTCTGCATTGAAGTAGCAATGACGACCAGTAGCTTTTGCACCACTGCACACAAAAGATACAATGTAACTATGTCTATTGGATTTAAAAAAATTATTTCCGACTATTCAGGTAAGTAACCTGTGTGAGGCGACAGATCGTCCGCGATTGTTAAACCTCAGGCCATTTCAGCGGCCGTCGCGTTTCCGACTCCCGCTTTGGCTCGCAGGGTCGAGAATTGGCAGGGTTGGGTTACGCCTGAGAGATGACGTTAGTTTTAGCAGTTCAAGTAAATCTTAAGGTTTTTCGAACCCGCCTGACTAGCTGCCACCCTCGATGTAAATCTGCCGCCATAACAGCATTGCTGTGTTCCAACAGTTATATATGTGAGAGCCAGATGCATATTGAGCTTCACCATCTACGGCCTCAATGTCACTTAACATCA
>DWQX01005712.1:0-12520 GCA_018245475.1 Pharmacophagus antenor
ATATTATATTATATAATTAATAAAATAATTTAATGATCATTACAACGTATCGTTGTCATAAACGAAAAAAAATGCACATTTATACTACTATTATTACCTTAAAAACACATAGAAACAATAAAATAAAAAAAAAAAGGTTTTGCTGAAAAATATTAGTACGCATACAGAAATAAATTCAAAAGTCAGTTGACTAACATAAGAAATCCCTTATCTCATATTTAATTTATTTGTAATCATAATAATTAACATTCGACGTAACGTATTGGCGTGTAACAAGAAGATCTAATACGATATAAAAACAAAGCGTTTGATACCGATCATGACCTCATCTCAATGGAAAGATAATCGAAGACAATGCGTCCGTCCAAACGGTCAAATGTTAACCCTGCGTTGCGAAACATTAGAGGCATTAGAATGTCATGTGGTAAAGAATGGCCCACTGAGTGATTGATGGTGTTATGGCGCGTGGGCGGGACGGTGCGCGTACGCTGAAAACACTCGCTAAATTACACCGCCATGTGAATTGTGATTGGATAATTCTAGTTCATTTATATCTGTGCCCGGCTCATCGTACGTAATCTATGTTTTAGTACATATTATTAACAAAAGCAACATTAACAGGTTGAATCGATGTTTCATACTTAAGTATTAAAAATGTAATAAGCGTAAACATACAATAGTTGTGCTTACTAAATTTTCAAATTTTTACATACTATTAACGTAGAAATAAATTATTTACTTGTATTGCCATAACCTTACTTCTTACATATCCACTGCCTCCAAAGCGCAGTAGTTTAATGGTTATCTTATAAGCCAGCGCAGGTTTTGGTTCTGGCGCCATAGGATTAATGAAATAGTAGTAGTAGTAGTGGGAGTAGTCACTACCCTCGATGCCATACTGCCATGTCATACATGTAATAGCCAGAGTATTCTGATCGAGAACGTTTCATCGTCTACGGCCTCATTGTCACATCATGTCAAATTAAAGTATTATAAAAAAAATCTATTATCTCGTTTTATCTTATTCTATAATATCGTAAAAAATAATGTTTATGTTTACTTTGAATAATAATTATAATATCTATGTACGAGTTCTGTTATAAATTAAATATTATGTGAAACATAACATAAATTGGTGAGTGTACCAGTATACTGTTCGGAATGTAATAGCGCATCGACGCACGCGCACTGCACGCGCCACTAATGATCTGTCGGCTGCCGACCGATTCCACGACTTTTATTAACATTAGATTAATAACATTTGTATGCTATAGAAATAAGTTTTTGTACAACTTTCTATATCATTTGGAAATTTAATTAAAACCTTAACCATTAAATATATTAAATAATCCTTCTTTATTTTTCTTAATCTTTATTAACACTACGTTTACAGAACTGGACATTTTGACGATACAATGTTTGTTAGAAGATTCTGTGTTTTGTGCCCGTAATTTTGTTTTTGTTTTTTCATCGTTTAGAGCAAAATTAGTTTATAATTATAAAAAAGAAGTTAAGGAATTAATTTACCGAGACTATAAGAAAGAAACCGGGCAAAAATGTCAATAAACGTAATATTAAAAATGAAAATTTTATGGAACAGTGTATGTAAAAAAGGTGTAATTATGTTTCGTACTCAAAAAAAATATCCTCTACACAACGTGACGTCGCAAAAAATCTCCTATTCATAGATTTTAACATGACAAATTTATTCTTCTGCATTTAATTTATGATTTAATAAAATATCCTCTAAGTTAGTTTCATTAAACACATTCACATATAAATTCTTTACGGTTCTTGAATAATATATTGCGATAACGAAATGATCGCCTAACGAAGTAATGTGTTGTGATTATTAAAATCATAATATTGGATGGATATTTAACACTCATTTATACATTAGATGGATGTTAAATGTTTATTAATAGGGCCAATAAATTTGACCGTATCAGTCGGACGTCTATTCAATATGCGAAAGTGTAAATCAAAGAAAATACCCACGTTTAGGACTATAAATTAAATATGCGGCGCAAAGTCTACGTTTTGGCCACATGTTGATTTCAATCTAGTGCTGATTGCCAACCGAAACGAACTAATAAATTTTACTAATGTATACTGAAGAAGCCGTGTAATTAAGAATTTAGCCGCCGGGTACAATACGCTCGCGCAGACGGTCGACGCGGGTAATGTATGAGGTAATGTGTAATTTAGTTATAAAGTTTGCTTATGGCTTTCGAATGTTTGTGTAATAATAATATGAATGTTAAACAATATAACCGGTGTCACCGGCATCACTTCGAGTGAATAAATGCCGGAAAAAAATAAAACCAAAGAATTAACGGAACGGTTAATGCATTTGTAGCATTAAATTATTTGTAGGAAAGATACGTCTAATGTAGATGATGTCCTGACCACATTATATTTACTATTATATGAAAAATAAATTATCTACAATAATAACTCAAATCAAAATACATTTTTGCATATTAACAGAAATTTTAATTTTATTTAAAAAGTAGCGATTATAAATTTACAGAGAAAAATTTACAATAAAATTCAATTATCCTAAAACTAAATTACATTTAGTTTAGGAAAAATATAATTGTTATTTATTTTTTAATTTTTTTGTAGATGTCTTCCAATGTCTGTTGATTCTGTAAACTAAATTAAACTAATTACAAGAAACTGGTAAATGTGAAACATTCTGCTATTAAAACTATAATCACTAACATCGTAAGACAAATCATGTGCTATACTGATAATATTGCGAAAAACGACCAAAATTACCAAGAACACAAACCAAATCACCCCCAAATAATGCTTATAGAAACCGATACCCATCGCTAACACTAGACAGGGGTCTGTTTAAGAGCGTGCTCACGATCATACCTAACAGGACCTGCACGCAATGAAACGCAAGAAGATAATAAAATGAGCGTTCCGGTGGACACTAAGACGTTTACCGCATTGATGTAGTGCCGCATCAGTTTCAGCTTAGACCGCAACCAAGATTTACTGTTCTGTAAGTTATGCGGGCCGATTCGAACGTACTGCACGGCGATGAGGCGCGAGCGACGATCGATAAGCGGACATACTGAATAGCAGTTCATTAAAAACTAACTAAACCCATTAGTAATTTATAATTTATCCATTCAAACGTTACTTTGCGAAACTTCATGACAAAAAAAAAACAAAAATTAATTTGTAATTTCGGCAGCCCGTAACATCTGCGAATGTCACATCATGTGTAGTGGCGAAACGCGTTTGGATTATATTTTGGCACTTGTATTTGCGATTAAACAAAGCGAAAATTAGCAAATTAATATTTGTTTAATTGAGTATTTTTACTTTATTTTCCATAACAAAGGAAAGTTAAAGCATTCCGCACATATCCAAACACTTGTCTATAACGTCACTAGGACATTGATACGTATATGTTTCTTTTATTAAATTTACATCTCAATCTTCTCATTATAAAGTTCCTAAAATGTTATGTAACTAAATTCTCTAAGATTCCAATAGGAGATTACTAATACTAATTTAATGTTTAGGCAAATGTTAAAGCTAAATTACAATAGAAGTATACTAAGTTCTTTTTACGTTAAACTAGTTTATGTACAAAGAATTCGTATAAATGTCACATACACATGATTTAAGTTTAAATATATTCATAAATTATATGTTTAATGAGTACCTGAACCATAAGGAAGCATTTTGTTGCACATTATGTGATTTCATTATATATATTAATTGTATTATTTAACACGTATGCCTTACGCTCCGTAACACATTAAAAATGCAATATTATGTGTTACCATGTACTAGCAAGAATTTTTTTTTAGATAAAAGCAAATTCACTTAGTAAACATCTTCTGTCATTCACCATTACGAAGGATATTTATTTATTATAGTTGAATCTAATTAAGGATAAATTGCTAATACACAACTCCACAAGAAGTAATTATAATTATGTTTAATCATGTCTAAATCTCTCACACTTATCACGTATACCACGAAACGCACTGTGACGTTTGTACAGAGCGACTATATTATTTCACTGATTGTGATATATGACATGACTTCGCGCGATAATGTTTAGCAGAAATGATTTGAGTGCGTTAATACGAACATTAAATATAACGTGAATAATATAAGGAAACTGTCGCATTATAATCTGATGCCTGTTTTTATATTTCCATTCCTAATTCAGTATCGCTTTTGAAGAATTAATTAAATCACCAACTCAAATACACTTCACGAAAGAAGTTTTGTTGTAAATAAACGCTGTAGAAAAGGTTGTCCCTGCTCTGAGTAAAAACTTATTGGATTACGGGACAGATCGCTATCGATTTGAAACAGTTTCGCTCGTGTTCCCGCTCGTGCTAAACCTTTCATCTCAGTGGGCGGCGGCCTCACAGCAAAGGTCATTATTGGCAAATTAAAGCGGTCAACAACCAAGTAAATACCAGGAACAATTATTAACCTACATTCTATTTGAGTTCCGAGAAATACGCTTGGATGCTTGGTTTTATGGTGTTTTTTTTTTGTTATATTTCTCATTTACGCTTCGTATTATTTTTAAAGATAATTATTAAATAACTAAAAACATCATTAAATAAGTACTCGAATGGTTATTGACAAAATATGCGAGTAATTTATAGTAATTATTGACTTGATCTTACCGGAACTATAGCAAGGCTAGTTTATTTGAGTTAGACATAAAGTACATTTACTCAACATCCAAGCCTGTCACTGGACGATACACATCTCAACGGTTCTTAGTCTTTCAAGATAACCAACATAAAGTTTACAATAATTATACGAAGCATAGACACAGACAGAATCACATCAGGTACATAATATAGTAAGAAGTACATTTGATGAATATATCGCTGACTTTCTAGAATAACGAAACATTTCAAAAATGATAGTTTAACATTACCTCGTTTTTTAATTTATACTGTGAATTTAAAACTCGATATCACCATAAAATTAATTGCGATGCAATTTGGAAAATATTATACGAATAACTATACAAAACCAATTGTGTCGTAGTTGAAAACCAACTATACGTTTAATAAATTTTTTACTATATGCATTTATATGTTATGTGAAAGCTTATTAAACAAAAATATTTTTATAGAACTAGTTCGTGTTTATGGTAAGTGTTGATTTATTACAAGAGGCTTTCGATCTATAATAATTCAATATATCTCATATTGAATAACAACTACAATGTAGTCAATCATGAATGTGAAAAGTGCCGACGGTATAATAAATATTGTTTCCTCTTTCATGAACATGTCTTAATAAGTCAACATATATACCGTCATATGCGATCATCGGAACGCCAAATCTTATGGTTCCAGGTTCTTCTTAACTACTTAAAAGTATTTTTAATTGATTTTCTAAAACTAACCTTTATTTATTTATAAAAAGCGGTTAATATGAACGTTAGCATATATATTACATTATTTATTAACTTTAAATAAATTTACTTTTTATTTTTACTTATAAAGGTTAACAGAAACGGTCCTTTGCAAACGTGAACATATCAATATAAACAAAGTTCACAACCAGTAACGAGTAGGTATTACTTATTATTCTCAAACGAACTAATTAAAATAAGGCACGCTTACTGGTTCTTATATGTAAAAAACTTATAAAATAGCATTAAAAACATATGTATACAATAATAACAATGTATAGCATTCTTCGAGAGGTATTGCATTGTAAAGTTTTTAAGGGCCCTACAATATTTCAACTAGACAGAATTTTTCTCGTTTCGAATGCATGATTTATGTGCACATTGAATGCGATGACTTCATTGAGTGGCTTCAGGCCGATCGTGAGTAGGTGTGCCCGCGTTGACCCGAAAATATAATCAAAGAAGAGTTCCCAATGAAGTAATAAATCAAACTTCTTTGTGTGTAAAACCTCTCAATACCGTCCCTTACGCGTCCGCCTGAACTACATTTATCATCCCGATCAACACACGGTACGGCGCCGAGAGTGAAAACCATTCGCACTTTATCTGTCGACGTGAGAAATTGAGAAATAATAAGTAGCCGACTTTATTTCGATGTTTTAAACATTTCCTTATTAACCTCGAGCAATTCCTTGCGGCGTACGAACCTTTTTAATGAGTATATGTACGAAGCTCTCGCGTGTAAAACTGATACGTAAATGGCGGGAACTCGCTTTTTTATTAAAATGTTGAACGCTTAAATAAGGTTCCATATGACCTTTCGTATAACATACGTTTACTTTTTTAATGTGAGATACATTATCGCAAACGGACCAAACTTTCTATGGAGCCAATGCTCGACTTTAATTATTTTTTAGTACACCGAATTCCATTTTTTTTTATCCAATTTATGTACCCTGCACTTGATTATTGATTACATAGTAGTTGGTAATTGATATCAACTGTAACTTGGACATTCGATAATTACTTGAAAAGTGGTCGGTGGTTGAATAAGTGGTGTTGTTGGTTATCGTAAATTAAGATTAAAGATATACAATTCGAGGCAAGTTTGGTGAAAAAAATTTGATGTATGCAAGCCTTAATTAAGATTGTCCCACTAATTAAATATTATCACCAAGGAAATATTAAACAGACGGTTAATAGCAATGTACAAATATTTATATTTTCTAGTTACAAAGGTACTGTAGTTAGTATAATTGCATTATTGAAATCTTTTTGAATTTTTATATTAGTTTCTTGGATGTAATTATGGTCTAATTTATTCGTTGGGTTGATATACGGTACATTATACTTTTCTCTAAATAATATTATTACTAGTAATGTTAGATGTTCGGTTAAAAGGTTCAATGTAGATTACAATAGCACACATCAAAGTGCGAGTAATATAAGGCTTTTCTTTCTGTAATACTTAGTAGGATCGTGTATAAGCCCACTTCATTAGCGCGCCCGCTCGTTAATTTGCGTAGCACAGCTCGCTATAAACATCGTTACGTGTCTCGCAACGGCGCCTATCGAATTACAACTGATGCTCCGCGTGAACGAGAAAATGCCCTTGCATTCCTAGACCAGCGGTCGCCAAACTTTTCGACCTCATAAAAATCCTAATATTATTAAATTAAAATGTTTAAATACCGTTGACAATGACTACTTTTCGAGACGGCAACGCGCTTGAGATGTCTATGGTGTTTGCGTCTTAAATGGCAACGGTGACAACCATTTGTTACCACCATCTTAGTGGTAAAAACAAAATACGGAACTGCTGGTATACTCCTAACAATTAAAAAGATTATTGAATGATTTAGCTGAGAACAGTGTCAATTGAGTCACCTTTAAAACAAAAAGGTAAAACCAAAATCTATTCAGCCGCTTGGAAGCTACGATGTCCTAAATATTCATGCAAATAAACCAATAGACACGCTTAACTTATGTAGTTAGATTAATTAGACTTTATTTTATTACTACCATTAATCAATAAATTATTGACTTATACAAATTTTAAAAAAATGTTCGAAATAAATTATTATAAATAGTAGTCTACTTATTGCGGCGAAGGTTAGAAAGATTCGGTCTTCTTAAGCCGTAGCAAGCAGAAAACATATTATAGGTGGTTCCATGGTGTTACAAAATGCAAAAATATTTAACAATTACAGGTGGAGACGGAAGATCCTATTATTCAAAATTCACATCTACGTACTTCCAGAACTTAATGTTTATTGAGCTGTTCTAGCCTCTAACATGTTATCTAAAGAACCACAGTGCTGGTCCAATAATAAAGAAAACTTCTCACATTTATATTACGTCCAACAGCGAAATTAAGAAATAAAATAATAACCAAAACGTTCATCAAACTGTTATTTAATTAAAAATATTCAAAATTAATTGCAAATAAATATTTCACATTGTTGTTCTGTTTATTTTAGCGGACATTAAGTAAGATTTAAGGGAACCAGAATAACTGCTTATATAATATTTTGCACTCGAATAAGTAAAATAACGAAAAAAACCTGTTATAGAATGACTTTGATTATTACCGAAACTACCGACATATTATCCAACACCCTCGATAATAATACTTACAGTTCTCAATATAAAGAAAAAAAAGTTTGTTATTTAAATTACAATTAGGATAATAAAAGGTATCGTGTATAATGACCGTAGTACATATTCACAAATAAAAGAAGATAACACATGTGGAAAAAGATCTTCATTAAAACAAAATAAAATATTAAGCGACGGCACGCATCGGTTGCGGGTAATAAATTAAACGGATCCAAAACAACATTCATATAATGATCTCATTTCTATTCACGAGCGATAAACAATGAGTTTTTAAACGATCTGCTACCATTAAGAATGTCATCTCATAAATTAATCTAATAAACTATCGAGCATTCAATAATGACGGAATGAAAGGTCGCCGAACTTCGAATAACCGGCCGCTTAATGAAAATATTTTTATGAAATAAGTTATCTGATTATCGGATAAACTTTGAATACTCTTCTCTGCAATAAAAGTTTCTAATACATTTATAACATAAGTAATGCAGTAAATCTACAACTGGCACTGATTAAAGAGTCTAACAAAATTGTCTGATTGAAAAATTTACTCTAAATTTTTATTTTCAAGTTTGTACTTTGTTAATGAGTTGTCAAATGAACTAACTTACCTATCTATAATTTCATAATTACATGTTAAGTTTTTCTTTTGGTATACATTAAAATTATATCTTATTAAAAAGTTGCTACAAATCAAGGCTATTATTTAACGATGATTGTGATGATTATATAAAGAAGATTTCATACAAAAACTTAGTATTATTTTGCAAAACAATGAATGGCAGAACAACTAGGAAGTGGTCTAGTTGGTCTATCAAGCTATTGATAGCAAGTGTAGTGGACAGAGGGCAGCCTCGTAGTTGTCCCTTATGCCCCGCTTGCATACTTTCACCGCCCGCTTCCCGATACATCGATATTGTCCGTTCAGACAATGCCGGTTTCATGCTCCAGTTACTAAACTACACGGAAATGAGCTCATTCATAAAGGAATAAAACAATCCCTTGCGGTATTGATATTATTAATAACATTTTAAGACGATGATTACGTAAGTAAAAAAGATTATGCTCTCTACCTACATTATATAATGTAATTTATAATACTTGATACTTGCTACATAACAATCTATCCAAAAGGTCGGCTAATAAATAATATTTATTTAATCTAAAATAATACGCAAATTACTTATATAATAAGACAGTACAGTGAAAATGTTTGACCTATATTGTTAAAATAAAGACACTGTTAAAGTGCGTATCTATTTAAACATTAATATGTATACACTACAGGAAATTAAACGATTTAGTTATTTTTCATGTTCTCGTTAGATCTGTGTCAAAAAGAAGCTATAAAGTATGAGAGAATTCTCTCATTGTTTACTAGGTGGTAAGAAAAAATCAATCTGTGTACTAATAAATTAATTAATTCGACGCCGTAAACATTACTTACCGCCACTTTGCCATACATTATTTTTATTTTCTCAAATCAAACAATTAAAAAAAACAGTGATTCCTATACTTAATACAAAATTTAAAAATAGAAGTCCTAAATTCGATTTCTATTTAAAAATTTAGGTCAATGTACATTAATAAGACATCTTTCGTCGTTAAGCGAATAGCGATTTGAGAATACAAACCTAACATCCTAACTTATACCTCAATATGAGCAGGCGTATCACCTACCAGTCTCCTTTCCCGTGTCTTGATAGCTAATAAAAAAAATGTATGCATTTTATGGCAATAAATCATTTAGTAAAAAGAGCATTCATTTTTGAAAATAAAATTATTAAATAATATATTAAAGTAATTTAAAAATATAAAGATGAAGTTTATCATTTTCTACTGCAGTGTCCGTAACTCATTACTTATATAGCGCCGGAGCTACTCGGAGGATGCGTCTGAACAAATGGCTACGGGCTATCTTAACTCCAGGTTTTATTATACGTTTCCAGAATAAATTAGTTACAGTCACCTAGAACCAAGTACTGTTCTCACATAATTCGCAGATATTATTAGTTATTTTTTCTTATTCATAGCAAATTAGTATATTACTCAAAAAAATATATAAGCTTAATAATAGGATAACATAATTAAAGAAGGAAATCTAATATAAACCATAAAATAATGAATTTTCATAATAAGAATATAAGGTGACGTTGATTTTGACTAGTGATATGAAAAATAGTTGTAAAACAAATTGGAAAATACATAGAATAATCAATGTACGATCAATATAAATAAATATAGAGAATTAAAGCGGCGTCATTGTGATGCAAAATTAACTTTCAGTTATTTATTGTCATTTAACAATCGAATGTTGAATAATTTTGTTTTACGGCATTGGAAAGCTGCAGCACTAAGTATTATGTCATTCTGCTTTTACGATGTTACACTTCAACACTAATTATCATATTTCACTTGCAGCGTGGACCTAGTAGTAGAGTGATGCAATTATTTAATATTTCATTATTGCTGAATTGTAAAAGTTTCATGCAAAAGCGATGTAATCAGTCAGTGAGTGGACAGGCAGCGCACCATTACACAACACGACGTCCGCAAACAGAGCATTTCAACATGACACTAAAGTACCAAAATAATTCCCCGGCCCCCCTATAAAATGCCCACTTTAAACGCGATTCACTTTTTAAAGTCACTTTCCTTCAACGAGTTGACTCTCGAAACTTTATGTGGCGATTAAACTGTTGGCGACTCCTGCATTGCGAACGCTTCAAAAACACGGTGATTCGACGACAAAGTGAGCCAGATTCATATCGTTGTCCACGTCACGTTCTTAAAAATAACATCGATACCTTATTGACATGCGTTTTCTTACATCACTTCAAGAGTCTATGTTTTAATAAGTTTAATAAGGAAACATCCAACAAAGTATATTTATTATAACAAAATTACGGTTAAATTTCAAATTGGTTTTGTGTTTTCCCGTTGGCGGCTGTAGTTAATTGTCGATATAAAGTACCTCGAAACGATGCCGTACTACAAAATGTCAATATAGACCGGGCGCAAGCGCCGAGATTTCTTAAATATTTTATTGATCAACATTTTCATTCGAGGATCGCATAAAATTAAATGAATATAGCGACTGTTAACATCCGATTGATAAAATTAGTTGGTGACAGGCGGACACATTTAATTATGCCCGCCTTAACTTTCTTATCGCGATTGTTACGATATTTTCACATAAACACTGCATACATTTACTTTCGTTATTATATCTATAGCAAGATGATCTTTTATTGTAATAACCATTATTACTTACCGTCTGTCTTTTCAACCAGTGTTATCATCAATTGTTTATAAACATTAAACGCTGCCAATAATAAGGAAAATATTGGAGCACAATAGCTATAATAGCAGCACCAGATATAATAAGTAACTGGTTACTGAAGAAATTAAAATGTCGAAGGAAGATATTTCAATAAATTACTCATCGTGGCCAATCTGCAGTAAATTAAATAAATAACCAAAATAAATGACCTGACAAGATGGCGACAACGAAACCAATGATATCGCATCTCAAAAGGAGCGTCAGGATATAAAAAAAATGTTTTATTCAACATCTTCCACTTTACCCTCCAAAAATATACGCTTTATTTTTCTTTTTTACATATATCAACCATTCTGCTAGCGCTGTTTTGCTTTCGAATAATGGTCGGTAAACCGAAAGGGTAAACTATAATGAAAATCAGTGCTTAAAATTACACCTACGTAGTTATAAATAGGGATACATTTCACATATCTGTCGCTCACACATATTAACAGTCTAAATGCAAAAAAAAGGTATGTATATCGGTTACGTTTTGTCTTCAAAACATTGAATCAATTTCGACGTAAAATAAACCTATGTTTCAACACAAGTTCCCTTATAACTGTTCACTAAAACAATCAAACTTGGATCAGCGATTTTGGCCCTGTAATGTACTTGATATTTTAATACGGGTGATTTTCATTTTAATTCATGGTAACATGTAATATTATCAGTCAACTTAATGTCAGATAAAATTATTATTTATGTATAAGTACTGCCTATTTCAACAAGGCAAATATGCAAGTTTACTCTTTATTTAATTGCTCTTTCTAATACTAGATAGTCGATGATATTTCCGGTAGTTCGGGCTGCGGAGCATTGCTTTCATTATCTTTAAATATCTCCATTAAATGAGAATTGAATGATAAATATTTTACAACTGCTTACAGTCTGTAATGACAAATAGTTCCCTGAATTGTAAGTACTTTGATGCTAATAAAAATTTCAAGATAGATGAAACGATAATGAAAATAATTTTATTTATGCACCGCTTTAAAGTACATTTGGTTTCATTTGCTATGCTTATTTAAAAAAACAAATAACCTTTGGGTAATTACTGAAATCTGTTATTAATAAAAGAATCTGTCACATATACACATCTGACCCTGCCGACCATCTACACTGAGAAGAACTCGCTGGTCGCCGTATCAATAAAA
>DWQX01005713.1:0-12519 GCA_018245475.1 Pharmacophagus antenor
CAACGCCCCCATTTTCTTTCTGGGTTTCTTACCGCCCCCCTTGAGACCTGCAGCGCCCACAAGGGGGCGTTATCGCCTTTCTATTCTATTCTATGCTATTCGCGCTGTTTGGGAAAGACTGATCTACGGCCTCGTAGTCACGTGGCCCATAACTGTAAAAAACATCAGGCACTTTTAACTTTAATAAAAATCTTAATTATAACTCTCAACAAAGTTTTAAGCAATATAGAAGCTTTACTTTCAAAAAAATATATACTAGAATATTTTTCCCTTCATCCATTACTATTTATTTATGCATTAATCACTAACTAAACTCTCTTGGAATGCGATATATGAATAAGTTCGTGTATTGTAATACAACATGTAAATATATCAATTATTAACTATAAAAAATATACTTTTACTTAATAAATATGTTAATGGAAAATTTCCATCGATGTTTTTACATCATTCGCTCTAAAATTTGATACTAGAACTTAATATGCGATTTAAAAAATATATCTAATTGCCACCTCTTGTTCACAGGCATGAGCCGGCACGTTGCTATTTACACATATAAGATCGTTAGCGACGCTTTTCTTTCTTCTATTAATGTATAGAAAAGAAATCTTGAAAACTTCAATCATGTTAAGACGAAGACATATTATCTTTCAGTCGTAAAACTAACATATTCACCAATGTAAAACATGTAGTTTTTACATATAATTGGTGAATATGTAAAAGTTACACGTAGTTTTTAATTCTTTTACTTATACAAGTTACTGAACTATTTCATAAGCACTTCACTGAAATCCGAGCTTATACTATTGGAGTACATGGCGGCGCTTTAGAAATGGTTTACCTACGTTAAAAGAACTTTTTACAATATTTTTTTGTTTCCTTTTTCTATGTAAAAATTGTCTTATTTATGAGTTTTCTCTTTTCGGCATACCTTGAATATATATCCACTATGCTTATTCATTGTGTCACCATGATTCTTTGTGAAATGTACTCGTATCTTGTTTTATTTTACTTCATTCCACTCCACTCCGTTCCGATCCGCACCTCTCACCTTGATCCACTCCCACATCTTATTTAAAATATTTAACAAAAAAAATTAAGTGACACATGACGCTTTTCACTAATTTTCTTGCCAATGAAAAGAAAGTACTCGCATTTTATATTTGTTACGTATTTTTCATTGTTACATGATTTAATTAGCGATGCGAACAATATCCGCGTATGTCAAATTAACCAAAAACTAATGAATGATAAATGCATGATTAATAGATACAAAAAAGTATACACACATAAGCTCTATTACAATTTCTATAAATACTATTATAATTTTATAATACAACTAATAAATATTTTATTAACTAAGCGGATAACTTTCGCTGTACGAGTTGCGGTTTTTATTTAAAGGTTTTATGACAAATTTCCAGTACATAATGCGGATCGGTTTTAATTAACAATAAAACGTTTAGTTAGTGAATTAAAATAATTTAAGTTCGTCCTTAATACTAAAAATTTATTACTCCAAGCGACGAATCTCTAATTAATTTATTAAAAAATAATTCCTTGAAAAGCGATTCTACATAAACCTTTTTTTTTATTAATCACTGTTTAACCTTTTGTTAATTAATTATTTATTTTTCTTTTATTGCAATCAATGAGAATAAAGTTTTCATTATTTTCTAGAATTAAAATAATTCTGTTTTAAAAGACTGGCAAAATTCAATAGAAGAGTGATAATCAATTTTTTATAATTGTGTACAGAAACAAAAAAGATCAATGTATTATAAATTTTTGCCCTATATTTGTGCACTTTATTCTCAGTTTTTACTTTTATAGTCTATATTTAACCATGTTTATATACAAGATTTAGGTGTCAGTTGTTACACCTCCCTTAAAGTATTAAATTATAATTTATTTGTACAAAATCATAAATATTTCTATTTTTTTGCAACAAAATTAATATTCATCGCAGATATCCTATTAAAAATAAACGATTTATGCCTTTACCTGAATTGTAATTAGTGATTCAATTAATTTTCGTAAGTTAGTTATTAATAGAAATGTTTTTCTAGGAAATGGAAATATTTACCAAGAGGAAATGATGTTTGCCAGCAATTATGCAGTGATTTCGTCGTTACGATGAAACTATGAAACCATAGAAGGCTATAACCCGCAGCTGTTCAACTACTGATCACCAATTCTGACGTTTACTTATTCAACATATGGTGTACTAAGCCCGTAGTAATGTCTTCGTAGACATTCAATAATATTATAGTGGAACCATCCAACTGAAAATTACTATATCGTAATATTAGTATTATGCCTTCACCGCCTTATGTCAGAAATTAACGTTAAAAACATTTGAAAGAATTTGCCGTTCAATATTCTTGTATATTTTAAGACAAAGGAACAAATAGACGAGGCAATAATTTCATGCATCTGGTCTCCTTGCTATGGGAAGGCGTATTATGTTCAATGAAATTCTAACAATATGAACATATAAAAAAAATATTTTCTTGTTCGCCAATGAAGTTAAAACTACTGAACGTATCACGACCGGACTTCCACCGGTTATGTCTACTGCCAGTATTTTTCATACGTGCCAGTATTTTTCGCACATTAATTCGGGAAAATAACAATAATATTAACTAGTTCAATCTCATCGTCAGTGTTAATTATCGGTCTTTAATTATCTCTAAGCACTGATGGAACAAAGTTGGGTTCGGAAGCCATGATCATTCTCCCCATACTTCGATGTACTGCAATCACGGGCGGGGAGCAGTCTCACGCATTTTTACTACTCATTCGACCGTGTTTCCATTTTTACGCGTGATTATTTAAAGATGATTTCAATCTATTTGTTTTTAAAATTCCATAGTCCCACTATATCATATTTACTTTACACACTTTTACGAACATATTAGTTTTTACGTTCTAATTCTGATAATTAAAAAATTTGAATATATAATTAAGTAATTAATTTAACTACCACACCGAATCGGACGTTTACACTTAAACTTTAATAAAAACGAAAACGATAAACTGGCATTATGCGACATTGAATGCACCTACAAAACTCCCAACTAACATACGTATCGGCGACTATTTAATCACTCAACGTGCTCTCGCTGCAGACAGTGCGAGCGCCGGGACCCGGTAATTACCGTGCTGCAATGAACCGAAACCGAATCCACAAACAAATTTTCCACTAATTCTCCAATTTGGCTTGTGGACGAGCCAACGCGCTTTGTGTTTGCCAATTTCGGCGCTTCAACGCTGAGGGCGTACAGCGCAGTGGTTAAGTATTAGAATCGCTATGTT
Source organism: Pharmacophagus antenor (assembly GCA_018245475.1). Classification (NCBI taxonomy): domain Eukaryota; kingdom Metazoa; phylum Arthropoda; class Insecta; order Lepidoptera; family Papilionidae; genus Pharmacophagus; species Pharmacophagus antenor. Next base: position 3,319 of record DWQX01005713.1, read on the forward strand.
AGCGATGAATTTTGAGGATTGCGACTCCCATCACTTATCGAAAACGAGCTATTCATTTTGTCATCTTAATTTTAATGTATTACTCGTTTAAATTACAAAGAAGTTTATACAGACTTTTAGAATTATCGTAAAAATAATTGGAATATCTTTAAATATACCGCTTCTTCAAATAATATTTGTTCGATTGTTCAGGAAGACTCTTATTAAAGTTGAAAACAGCAATCACTTTACTTTTACGACGTTCTTTTTGATTACATGAAGAGAATCCCGGATTGTCGTTTCCACAAATGGCTGTTTAATTGAATGATAAAATATACGAGTACCAATCGATTGTTTTTCATTAAATCATTCGCGAAATTTCATTAATAAATAGGATTTGTACAATCACTTTTAATCATCAATCGTTTAATTACTGTCAGTTCGCCGCGGACGCGCCCTCCTCTGAGTAAAAGTGACAAGAAACTCAGAGGATTTGTTTTTTTTGTGATTGTATTTACAAATTGAGAAAGATAGCGTGCACAACTCAATGATAACAATTAATTACCGTTTTTATCGTCTATAAAGTAATCTAAGAAATAATATAGTATTTTAAAAATTTCTTCGACAACTATAATTTTTGACAAAGCAATTCACGAGGGAAATCATTTGGCCTACTAAGCCCGAAAATATTTATATGTGCATAATAAGGATTTAGTACAATTTAAACAAAACCATAGTAAGTACCGTGAACTAACGCAGCCATGATGCTCATGGCTTGATAACGTTATCATTAAGATACTTCATTACATTTTAAAATTTATTTTTGAAATTTTGAAATTTATACACAATGCCAGTGTTTACGTTTCATTTATGCAACTGTATGTATTTAATAGTTTTAACATTTAATTTTGTTGATCACCTGTACATTTAATCACTAAAATGGAATTGCATGCAACTCTAATTATATGAGGGCGTTGCCAAAATTCAAGCTATAATAACAGCTTAACAGCAAAGCTAGCTGCGGGTCCATTATGATCAGCTTTGGCTTTGTACCACAACAGTTTAATGTTACAACCCTTTAATCATCATATATCACATTAATTAAAATATAATTAATCAAAGTAAAGAACAAAAACATAAATAAATATTTTTTTTCTTTTCGAGGTATTAAAGATAAGAAATATACGCTTTCATTTACTTTATGGTTGCTTGAATAAAATTTCTGATATGCTAATACCAAGTAATAGTTGACAACTTTATAATTAAATAGTAAAAGATATGGATTAATTTAACCATTTTTTTCAACAACACTTTAGTTCTCTCATAGGAAGCGTGATCCGCCCAAAATATTGTCGCTATCGTACATATATAACGTTCCTGTTCAGACATTTATATATATATATATATAAATGTCTGAACAGGAACGCTGTTATAGCTGCAGATTATCGCTAAGTCAATGGTCGCTAGCCATGTGGGTTAGAAAAACCGTACCACCATCCATGTTTTACTACTCATGTGACCCTTTTTTTTTTTGGGGCGGGAGGAAATACTTTTGGGTGCTAGGCACCCATGGCCAGGACCGTAAGCTGCGCACAGGCAGTGTGCGCAGCCGGTGTGTGGGCCGCCAGCCCACTAAAACCCCCCTGTGTTCCATCGACGCCGCTTTGGCCGGGAACGGTATCTGCTGCAGCATGGCCCGCGCCCCGGCGGCGGATCGGGCCGCCCTGCTAGCGGTCCACGTCTCGAGTCCTTTTGGACGAACCACCGTCCGGTGCAAGGGAACACTCTCACAACGTCCGCCAAATTACTCATGTGACCCTGGAATTGAATCCGGGATGGAAAACTGATGCAAATTTATAGGCAACATTAGTCGATAACACTTGATAAATTAAACGATTTCACAGTGCTTTATACAGGAGTACGAGTAATTCAAAAGTTACATTGAACGGTACGGTTAACTTTTAAAATTAAAACAAGACTAAAGTTGAAGTGTACGATTTGCCTTTAACTTTACATTGTAAAATTGTTCTAACTTTTTTTTAGCTTTTATAAAATATAAAACGGACTTGTCAATGCATAAGAGTTGTGCATTATGATAATTAAAATATTTAAAAATAGTAATTCATTAATGTAGCTTTTATATCCGTTATGGGCTAACACTTGACCTCGATTTTACCTGATGTTAAGTGAGAATGAGATCATTGGTGGTGAAGCGTGTTCACCCGGAATACTTCTGGCTCTGATATGTAAGACTGCCGGAAAACAGCAATGTTGTTAAGGCGGCAGATTGACATTGAAGGTGGTAGGTAGCCAGACGGGTTCAGAAAAGTCTACAGCTATCTCGACTCCTCTACTCCTGTGTAAGCTGCAATATATCATTAAAGCGTTTCCATCTGATCTTTTCACATAGAAATACTCTCTTGTTAGATTGTTGAAGACAACAATTTCTTTGGTCAGCTGACAATTTATTTCATTAAGCTGACAATAATTTCATAAGACATTGTGAAAAATCTGATGACGTATGTTATAAGCTCTTCGGTTACATCACGTCGACAGCGAAACGTCAACCTACCAGTAGAGGTATGAGAGCCTAAGTATTCTGGGCAAGCCAGCATTGCCATGTCTTTGGCCACATTGTAGTTTAACATCATGCAATATTGATATCAACTGTTTGAAAATTGTATATTAGAAAGTCATACTTCGATGTTTAATAAAGCGACATATAAAGTTATAAATTATAGTTCGATGTTTTGATGATAATCGAGTGATTTTTAAGGAACCTATTTGATAAATGTTGATCCAACAACATTAAAGTCGGTTACATGTAAATTGTTTGCATTGAATATCTACGTTCGAGTGTATTCCTATACATCACAACTTTATTTACGATTCAATGAAGGTACACACGTAGTATGGAATGTGGTATCTGTATATCAACTAATATATGTTATGCATAAGCAAGCGATTACTATCTGTCAAATAGCAATCCCAGTCATGCTTCCGGTCACATGAAATGACTTACCGATACACCAGCGGAAGTGTATAATCAATTACGTTTATATAACGCTACGGTTAGGTTATCGAATCTAAGATAAACCATTATGACATAGTCAATAAATTGATGTATATAATAATTGAATTCACATAGTATAAATATACAGTTTGAATTAAATAATTACGCTTTAATAAATTTAAAAGAATATGTACTGCGTATGCATTTCGTGAAATATTCGAGGTACCCAGTAACACACAAAATATCCAAAGGGGTTCTAGTAGACAGAGTACCGACATAACAATACTTCCCCCTCCTAGAAACAATAAATAGGGTATGTTATGAAAATTTCTCTTCAATACTGAAAATATATAAATAATGTAAACATAGTAATAATTAATAATAAATGACTAGAGCAGTATATGAAAATAATAATTTGAATATCTATAAACAATAACCAAGACATGATTTGGGCCATGTATTTTATTATGTACGTATTTTTACAATCAACACAACGTGAAATAATAATCCGCGTAGAAGATTGGATTAACAGTTTAATTTTTTTATTAACACTCGCTTAGTTCCTACTTTTTCATTTCATTGAGAATCTGTATCCAATTTCCTTAATTCCCTCGGGCTACGGGCGTCGGAAAGTTAGTATAGGCGTTCGCCTATAAAGTTATGCAAGGCACTTGAGACCAGCGTGAATTATATGAAAAACATAATTGTTTATATTTTGTATTTCTCTTGAAAGAAAATTGTTTCTACACAATTTCCGATTGTCAATTGCGAGAAACATTCATGTTATATCTGTTACCACTTCATACCTTGAACTTTCTTCTAAGTAGACAATTGACGTAATTCATGAAGAACTATAATGACTAGGTAATACTTTTTGTATAAAACTAGAACCTTCGATAAAGTAAATGAAAAAAAATATGAATAGGAGGAAATGAAGTATGGAATTCCCTTCGAAATATATTTTTCTCCAACTGACAACCTAACGTAAAGTATTTTTACAAACAGCAATGAGAGCTAATTAATTGAGTGTATTTACCGAAAAAGGGGAATGAGATAGCTATTTTCTGTCACCACATGCACAGAGCCACAGGCTCTAAACCAAACAGATTTCATATCTCGACTTGTCGCTCTACTATTAGATTATGTTTAGGATATGAGTGTATCAAAGTATTTCTGAAAGTAAAATAAATACAACAGCGGCCTATATCTGTGAAACAAATCATGATATCTTCAGCTGCTGCTCTGAATAATAATGTAAAAAAGCAATAAGACATCCCAGAGGCATAAAATCTTTCTGGATCTCAGAAAAGTTGCTAAAACTACTGTAGTACTTTTGGCTTTCATTTAATTTCAGCATAAGTTATAAGTCGAGTATACTGTATTATTCTTTCACAACAGTTTTATAACATCACAAAAAATATTAGAAACTGCTATTTAAATGTAAAGATAAACACGAGTATAGCAATTTTTTACGTTAACTTTATAAATAGTTTATTTTAAAAGCACTAGTTCAAATAATATATAATAAAATTCTAAAAAATGTAACCAAAAAAATAACCATCAATTCTCTGTGGGTAATCATTGAATGTTTGAAATCTTCTAGTTTTATGCGTTATACAAACTCCAACCAAATCAGCACCGCGAGAGATTGTGATGTGAGCATTAATTTGTTATAAAAAAATAAAAACAAAACACATGGAGAATAGTTAAGATTTCACAATGATATGCAATGATACAGCAGCCATCTTGACGTGGACAGTTCACAGCGCCTATGACCAATGGCCAGAGTATTAGTATTCATTAAGTAATATAAAGGATTTTTTAGAGAACAACATAGTTTGTAAGTATAATTTTTTATATTATTTTTTTAATTAATTTTATTTCTTAAAATCTACACAGATTTAGTACTCTAAAAAAACAATGCATCCAAATGAATTTATTTATTCTACAAAATCTAAATTTTTCGTTTCTATTTCTCTGTCAATAAAGGTGGTAAAAAACATTCTAATGATTTGTTTTTTTTGTTGTCACGAAAGATTTCTATCTTACCCATTTATAGTTTACAAAACATTTGCTAATTCAATCTCTCGTACTAAATGCTACTAAAGATTTACGAACACATTTATTTGGAACCCAATCCTCCGAGACAGAGTGGCCTTTAAAGCCAATAACACTGAATACTTAATCAGAATAACTTAGAAATCGAAAAATGGTTCCTTCAAATCGATTGTTAAAACTTATTTTAATTAACTGGTAACAAATAAAATAATTATATTATGATATTTCCAAGACGTCGTCGGATTTTGGCAAAACGTATTTCTTCTATTCAAATGACATTAAGCATAAATAATGAAATAATAGTGCCTTAATAAAATAAATACCAGAACGCACACATAAATATGTCGGTCATACTCTGTGCTCTAGTGTACTGTATGCTCAAGAAATATGAGCTTTACGACAAGAAGGTAGTCCAACATTATAGATACAGAAATAAAAAATAACCAAAAATAAAATCTTTCTACTTTTCATAACAAAGCGACGTACGAAATTATTAAAACGAAGAAAGAATCAATTTAAAATAATAATGACAAGAGAGAACGCCTTCAATCGATTGCAATCGTTTACCTCCCAATGACTTTGCTCATAAAACTTTTCAATATGTATTCAATAGAATAAATCAATTGCAGTTATAGTACGGAAAGCAGTGATTTAATTTGCTCGTTTACTTGCGGTTGGCGTGGGTTTAGTTGTATTATGGTAGACATACGATGTTTGATCGGATTAAACTTAGCTTTGTTTTTATCCAACTTTAAGAGACGACGGTTCAAAGGGACAAATAAATTTAGAATTATTTTTGTTATTAAAGTAGTTGTTTACTATTTTAATATTACTGATAACACGAAGAACTTCCTCCACGTCTTCCTGGCCTTATTCTACTATTAGGTTGGTGTATATGAAATGTCGGATTTTTTTTACGTGCAAACATTTCTCTTCCTGTTTTCGTTATGCTTTTATTTTTGGCGTAACAGAGTCACATTTCAACAAAGGAGATTTTGTCAAAAGTGTTCCCTTTTGATATTAGATTTGAATTTTGTACCGATAGAAATTCAACCGATATTAGGGTATTTTTGTGTACGCGTATAAACTTGGTAATAATGCTGCAAAAGCTGCACGCAACATAAACCAGGCGTTTGGGGAGAATACTGTAAACGATCGAAACGTCCAGCGTTTTCACTACAAAACGAACCGCGAGGAAGACCCAAAACAAAAATACACCCGTGAAAAATGATGATCTGACGGCATTGGTGGAAGCAAATCCAACTGTATCCTCAAGGGAACTTGCTACCAGGATGGAAGTTGACCATACAACGAAATTGCGACATCTTTCTGAAATTGGCAAAGTGAAAAAAATAGATAAGTGGGTACCGCACGAACTAACCGAGCGAAATAAGCTGAATCGGTTGAATGTATGCTCATCGCTACTAACCCGATTTCATCGAGAGCCATTTTTCAATCGGATTATTTCCTGTGATGAAAAGTGGGTTATTCACAATAACAGGAAAAGGTGTGCTCGGCGGCTTGATAGGGATGAGCCTTGTGCTCATACTCCAAGGGCATCACTTCATCCACGGAAGATTTTAACCACAGTTTGGTGGAGTGTGGCTGGGGTAATTCATTACTCGTTTCTTCGAACCGGGAGACATTTACGACCGAAAAGTAATGCCAGTACATTGAGGAGATACACGAAAAATTGAAAATTATAGGCCCATTGCTCGTTAATCGACATGGCCCACTAATTCTTCACAAAAATGCTCAACCGTATACATCGCATAGAACTATTGCGAAATTAAATTAATTGAAATATGAAGTTTTACAGCACCCAGCCTATTCACCGGATCTCTCGCCAACCAATTTTCATTTTTTTAAACATTTGGATCTGTTTTTACGGGCTAAATAGTATGAAAATGAAGAAAGTCTGAAAAAATCGATATCTTAATTTATTGATTCTAAAGATATTTTTTTTAAGACAGGCATCTATGCTTTTAAGTCCTCATGGGAAAAGTATATTGAAGTGAATGAAGCACATTTTGATTAAATAAGCAACTTGTGAAAAAATATATGCAGTTTTATATACTGACTTGAAAATCCGACATTTTTTTCATATGCACCAACCTAATAGATAATCGATGTCAGCCGTACCTATAAATACAAAATGAATATTTTTCGAGTGTTTACAATATAACATGACTTAGTAAATCGAACGTTTCTGTTTAAAACCTTGGTGTAATAGTAATATTAATAGTTTTCTTTTTTCAAATCCCACATTTTACCCGCTTATACCTTGCAATATAATTATATAATTACCCGTATAGTTAAATCAAATAAACGATTTAACGTATTATTGTAGAAAAAATACTGTAAAAGATTCATTGAGGATGACCCCAGAACTAAGTAACGAAATATCCAGGGATTACTGAAATTGAAATTGTACAAGATTGGCCACGGAAATCAACGATCCTACTAAAATGTTTAGGGTCTTTTCAAAGGCGGTTGGCGAATTCGCTTGTAAACTTGTTAGTAATTTATTTATTGTTTACAAACCATATGAGAAAGAATATACAAGGTAGAGGGCATAAACTTAGTATTATACATAAGTAATTAATTAAATATTAATAACCGACTATCAATTTTAATTTCCTAAATATATGAAAGTGTGATTATAATCGAACTTAATTTCTATTACATTGTACGGTACACAGATTTTTATCTTACAAAAGAACATATTTCACATACAATAAAGTACAATAACATTAATAAATAATGTAATAAATATTTTAGTTCACTAATACAATATAAATAATATAGCATTTACAATGTTGAAGTATTCCTGAGATCCTGATATTAATGTCTAAGCCTAATGTGATTATTTCTTTATAAGTAAATTATGCCGCATTAAATAAAATTAATAATTTACGAGTATGACAATACCGTAAAGAAATTTACATACTGTACCCAATTCATCAGTTTTAAGGTGTATAAGTCGATCAAGACAAAAACGTAATAATAAAAAGGGAAAGTGAAACTTCTGCAGGAAATTGTACTCTTCGCATAAATAATAATAAGTTGGTTTAAAGAATAACAAGCAAAAAACAAAACTCATTTTGTTACAAGGTTTTATCGGACTGGCGTAGCAGCTGTATCTTTAAAAAACAAAAAAAAGTTTTCGAATGAAATAGAATCATTGTTCTAAGCAAGAATATCGGTGTAAATATTTTATTCGTTGCTAATTTTCTGCTATATTTCTAACCTGTACCTTTTTTATACTATCACATTTTTTGTCAAAATTCCACATCAATAAAAAAAAACATTTCTTTTATAATAATGAAATATATTTTAAATTTTTGCTGTACTTATAAATCGAATGATGACAGAATTACAAGAGTGGCATCGCGCTTAACCTTGTATAGATCTAATTTCAAGAAATTATGCTGTTTTTTATAGTGGCAAATAATTTTCCATTTTGCTTGCCCACTTGATGATATCTCTTTAATAAAGAATTGTTTTATCTGAAAACACCATTTTATTTTTCTCTATTACTCGGCTGATTCGTTAGTATAGTCATCTAATAAAATGATCATGCTGCTGGATTCGGTGAAGTTTGCGCTGTTAGTCTTATTGATGACTATTAGAGCTTCATCGAAACTGGCTCGCGAATCCGGTGATCCGCGAGCTATAGTGATTGTGTTTGAAGGTCAACGCAGTGTATGTCCTCAAGACAGAGACTAGAACCCACGTTACAGGAAATCCTAGTGTCGGATGTGGAGCACCCTTTTGTCTATTTTCTACTGTTTAAGGTTTTTGAAGTAAATAAATGTATTACTGGTATTATTACCTAGACGGAAACAATATCTTCTTCGCTATTAACATTGTGAAGAATGAAACAAATCGAAGCATATCGACAGCAATGGGATAAATGTCTGCTGTTGGTCTTATAAGGCAGGGAGTAAAATGGCAATGATAGTTTCTACGATTCCCGATTCTAAATACTATTACTGGTAATAGGTCCTTCGCAGCAAGGCTAGCTACCACCACATAGATGCTAATTGGGTAGTTTAACACGTTCGCGCCGGTGCGGGTCACCGGTGACCCACACTAAACTGTCTCATCGGGCGGCGCGGGTCACCGGTGGCCCACACTAAACTGTCTCA
>DWQX01005714.1:0-12516 GCA_018245475.1 Pharmacophagus antenor
ATATATATATGTGTGTGTGTGTGTGTGTATATATATAGATAGTTTTGGTGGAGTTTTATGTTAAATTAGGAGAAAAACGGGTATCAAACATTACATTATATAATCAAATAATAACGTAATAAACAGCAATGAAAAGAAAGTGATGAAATAATAACCAAACCAAAATTGAATTCTCAAAAATAATGTTAAAATGACCATACCGATTACAGGAAGTGCGGTCATTCATACTCTATAATAAAAAAAATCAATTAGAAGCTTTTTTTAATCTATAATAATAAATTATTTAATAAAATAGTTTATGTAATTAGAAACATTTTAAGTTCAAAATGATGTACAGGTTTAAAATTCAAAATGTAAAACGTATTTTGAATGTTATCCATGTTATTAACCACATATGTAAAATAGGTCAGAAACAAAGAAATTCCGTCGAGAAACTTGACTAACATAGCATAAGGCGTCTTAAATATTTTTTGTACTCCATTTGTAAGAGGTGAAATCTCTGAGAACAAAATGGGAGTTTAAATGAGCAAAAGCTAAATTTTAGGTCTTGTGCACATGAATTTAAGATTTGTTTTAGCCAAAAATTTTAATTCGCGTAAAGCTAAAACGGTCCGTGAACTGAGAAATGTATTTTCAACACGTTCTTTTTACTAAGTTTAATTACATTCGGTATGACGCTAAAGGGTGTTGAAGAAATAGACGAAAATTATTCATGTATAATACAATAGAACCGACGGAATAATTTATGTACAAATTTTAATTTTTTTTACTATTCAAACTTTAGTATACACACCGCAAATCACAAAATCTCAAATTGGGGCGGTTCATCGATTCTAAACCAAAAATATCTACGAGGAAACTTGTGGTTCTTGCTAACGCTTCTTCACTGATCTTTTGATCTTGTCTAAAGAATAAATTATTAATAATACACATATAAATGTAATAAGAGTACACTGTTGAATGTGTCCATCTCAAACTCAATGTCTATTTTATTTTGTTAATCACAATAATTATGACTCTTTAATCGTCATATTATTATCTTCAAAAAGCGCCCTCCGCCGAGATGAGCTAAAAGTAAACTCAGTAAGATTTCTTTTATAACAAAATATGAAACAATACAATAGTTAAACAAAAATCGTGTCCACTACTTGTATGGTGGCTTATTTAATTAACTAATTTCATACTTTCGCACACCTTTAAAACGACATCTAAACAATCTCAAGTGTGCGCCTACCTTAAAATGAGACGTGCTTCGTTTTCATCAAACGTCCGCAGTTTCAACGGCTATCAGTGTTGAATTACACAAACTTGTTTTGCGTAGATGTAGGTGGGGCCTGAAGGTAATTGGAGTTTGTTTGGGTCTCTAGTGGAATAATTTAAATTTATTTATGTCAATCCTTAAAGTTAATACGATCCTATCTTCTTGCCTCGAGGAGAGTTGTTTCATGTTACGGGACCGACCAAAATAACTACTAATTACAACTTTAGTTGATTGTTACGCTTACGAGTGGGGATTTAAAGTACGTGGGTGGTGTGGGTGGTGGATGTACTGGTTAAACGTTGTGTACTATACGTCTTCACTGTGTTTAAATCGTTATAAATGTAGTCCCGACTAATTAAAAGAAATTTCAGACATCATTGCCGGTACTCTTTTTTTGTTGCAGAGCTTTTAGGTTTTCACATTAAAATTTTCATTCTATTATAAACCTTGCAGTTATACAATCATGATTGCTACCAATAAATTTGCAATTACAATTATCTTACTGAACACGCTGCATTAATATAATATAATAACTTATTGTTCAGTTAATTGTGTAAATTAATTCTTTTACAACTTTCAATTTTAATAATAAACTATTTATGGTAATAAATAATGGTATTCTAAGTAAACGTGCTTCACCATCTACAACCTCATTGTCAAGGTCAATTGTTAACCTATTGTCGATAAACAAAGGCATTATAAAGATTTTTTTTATTGGTTATAGGCTTACACTTGGCTTGGATGGTGAAACGTGTTCCCCCACAATACTTTTGGCTTTCACACGTATGACTGCTGGAACACAGCAGTGCTGTTATCGTGGCAGATTGGCATTGGAGATGGTAACTAGCTATTGGGATTTTTGAAAAACCCTACCACCATCCAGACTCCACTATTCCTGTGGCTCGGGGTCCAACCCGGGACCTCCGCGAAACAAGGCAAGCGCGTAAACCACTGCGCCACGAAGGCAGTAAAGATTTATTCAAAAATAATTATACGCTCTGAAATAATTATAGACTTTCGCACTTAAGAAACACTTTCTTTACATTAATCCATTGTAATGCTATGTAATTATATGAAATTTCTTAATGAAGCCAGCAAATGGCTAATTAAATGTAGGACTCCACAACAAACGCAGCTCGTTCTAATTTAATTGACTTTAATTGTTACTAACACCGAACAGTTAATGCACTGAATGGTTAAATAAAATGGTGGCCGAGAAAAGGATTCACGTAAGCGCTACGTCGGAAAAACCTGCGAAATTAAAAGCTGCGAAGTATTTTTAAGCACATTTTATAATTAAATATACAGTTCGCATTTCCTCTCGGGCTCCACAGGGCTGTGCTTTCGAATGCTTGCCTCCTTTAATACGATTTTTTTTTCTTTCGTTGTACAGAAAACATGCAAAATTTAAATGAAGTCTTCCCACGTCGGAACGTGTTGACGAATAAAATGTAAATCTTTACTTTTCTCATCGTCTCTTTAAATATTTCGGGGGTTTAATGTCGAGTATATGAAAATGTCAAGTGTTACTTTCATTGTGCAAACAGTTCTCATTTATCGTGAGCAAGGCATAATGAAACGTTATTCTTTTTTATGATTTTGTATGTACTGTAATAATAAATAACAAACAATTATTTTATGTGTTTGCGATGATATGGATTCATTGTTTCCGATTAATCCATGTAGTTAAACGTGGGGCCTATTGCTGCCGCCTATAAATGAAGGTGTGCCTTTGTTATGGTTATATAAAACTAGACTTAAAAAATTACTATCACGTATTTTACTAATTTTGTCAGTGCAATACAAAAAAAAATGAACCCTAACGAGATTCTTTTCTGTTCTTTAAAATAGACCGGACGTTCAAGGATAAATATCGATATAAAGATAATTATATAATTATTATACATATGTACATGTGTATAACTTGGTGTTGGCAGCACGTTCGTGGTACCTCTGCTGGTATTTACTAAACGCTCACCGTCAGACCGATAGTAAGTTTAACTTTAGTAGTATAAAAAAAAAATCATCATATTTAGTTAAGACATTTTGAGTTTGAGGTGATCATTTTACATTACAAGGTGATAAGGACGGTGCGGTGCTGTGTAAACATCTCATGAATTAACTATGGTCTTTGACAATAGCGTCGAATATTGATGCCGTGATAAATGTTCAAAACCAATGTGTCGGTATAATACTGACCTATTATTGCATTCACGTAGGATTTCGCTAGTAAAATTCACTATTTCTTTACCTTTATATTTGTTACTGCTATAAAACAGCATTTTTCTACATTCATTTACATACTCGTAGAAATACCGCCCACAGTACCACGTGTGCAACACTAGTTATTGGAGTCGACAGGAAAACTAGACACAAAACTTTTTTTTTTAATGTTCAGCAATACTTTAGGTTTGTACTTAACCAACTACTTAATCAACTGGTGTTAAGTGATGATGTGGTATTTGTAAAAGTAGTGTATTTGATAAAGCTCACAAAACTAGAGGTAGCCTATTCTGCTCTTGAAGACTCACGTTGTACGTGGACGGTAACACGGACGCCGGCAATTTGTTCCATTCCTTTGCTGTAAGCATTATGAACGACGTAAAGAAATGCTTCGTCCAAATGCGATGAATGCTCGCAACAAATGGATGGTACCACTTCATGTGTCTAGATGTCCGAAGGTGTAAAGGGGATAATGGAATAATTATATCATGCAATTTCAGCGCAATATTTACGAATTGTAACCGGTAAAATATCGCCACTCTACAACACTAAAACAATAGCACATTTAAATCGTAGGATAATTAAATATTCGTTTCAGTTCGTTTGGAATACTTTCTTACTTCGCTGCAACATTTTGTCCCTTGCGACTTGAACGGAAAGCGAAGGTGACAGTTAAAGATGTCCCATATGGTTGCAATGAAAATCTAAAATGCTCGTGACGTTTAAATTGTTGAAATAAGTTGTTCGTTGTTCTCAAGTACAACACAAGGAGATGATATATTTTGACAACGAAAAATGACTTTATAATTTATTATTTACGTATCAAAAAAGTTTAAATATCAGCTTTATTTCTGTATTAACGATTTTTTTATCATTTATGGGCTGACACATGATCTTGTTTCACCTGAAGTTAAGTGACAATGTGGCCGTAGATGATATAGCGTGTTCGTTCATAATACTTCTGGCTCTGACATGTATGACTGCTGGAACATATTAAGGATATTATGGCGGTAAATTAACATTGAAGGCGGTACCAAACTGAGCGAGTTTGAAAAACTCTACCTCTCTCCAGATATCACTGCTTCCATGAGGCAGTGGTTTAACCGCTTGCCTTGTAACGCGGGGTGGTGGTAGGAATTTTCGAATCCGTTTGCCTAGCTACCACCCTCAATATCGATCTGCCGCTATAACAGCATTGCTGTATTCCGGCAGTCATACATGTCTTAGCCAGATGTATTCTGGGCGAACACGCGTCACCATTTATAGCCTCATTGGCACTTAATAGCGGTGAAATCGAGACCAAGAGTTCACATTGTCTTAACATTATATTACACAAAGTACACTATTAATTTGCTGCACTGCGCTAGATCGAACAGTTCCGTTTATTTGAGGAGGTTAAATATAATTCACCAAATGATACGAAACTAAAACCGATACCCCAATCGACCAGTCAATGACCTAGTACAGTTAGCTACACCAGTGTTATCATTTCCATCGCTTCGGCTTATAATATCAGGTAATTTGCAGGCTTTGCTATGAATTGGGTAATAATACTCACTTGGCAAGCAAGCTCGCTGCTGTTTACACTTTCGTGCAAAATTGTACTCTATAATTGACTCTATCTTGCCCAATTCTTAACTACAATACAAGTCTTTATTGACTTTTTGGACTGTATACTGAATTAGCACATTATTTGATTTTAACAATTTAGTTACTTTAATTCATTATCTATTATTAGACATGTTTTTTTATTGGTTGGGCTAATGTTGGACCTTGATTTCAGTGAATGTTAAGTAAAGGTGAGGCCGTGGGTAGTGAAAGCTGTTCGCTTAGAATGCTTTTAGCTCTCGCAAGTACAACTGCCGGAGCAATGTGGTGATATTATTTTGTTAGCTACGCAAGAGGTAAACGCCATGGATGTATTTAACTAAAGATGACATAAACGTTTTTTTAACAATGTTATAGACAACAAATAACAGGCTTTGTTACACGTTTTACTAAATACTCGGATATTATTATCAATTTAGGGCTCTGGACATCAATGATAAAGTAAAAACTTATTAAAACAAATATTTAAGTTTTTTTTTTATCTGTTCTGTCCTAACACTAGGCCTCGATTTCACTTGATGTTAAATGCCAAAGAGACCGTAGATGGTGAAATGTGCTCCCCAGAATTATCTGGCTCTCACATGTATGACTGCCGGAAGTCCCCAATACTGTTATGGTAGCAGATTGACATTGTGGGTGATAGCTAGCCAATCGGGTCCGAAAAACCCTACTACTATCCAGACTCCATTGCTCCTGAGGCCTGGGAATCGAAACCCGAACGTCCATGATACAATGCAAGTAGACTGTAAGTGGAAAATAATTGAAGTACTCGAGAACCTCGTAACCATTAATTACACTAAATATTTGAACTGTAAATTTTATGAGTCATTTATTTCCTATTGACTTTTTATTACGGAAATATACCAATTTTTGTTATTTCAACACGTTTTATGTTATACCAAATAATAAACAAAGGTTTCGTTTTATTTTTGAACGAAATTTGTGGTTATTGCTAAATGTAATTAAACCACTATTACAAAACCTTTGAAGCTTTTGTTACCCTATATGGCATAAGTAGACATTTCGTTTTTATTTCTAACTGTCCTTAAATTAATATTTTTTTAAATATTGCTTTATTATACTTCTTCGTTTAGTGTTTGAACTCCAATTAAACGGACAATTTTTTTTTTTATTCATCCCATTCCCGAACATGTTAAAAATAGCATGTAAAAATCACTGCAACACTGTTACGTTGAAATTTATACTTTGTAACACTATGTTAATGTAAGGTTTTGAAATATTCTTTCCAGAAAGCTCGCTCTGCGCATGTTAGATTTGCTACTCGGAGTGGTAACTTTCGTATGGACCTGAAAGCCAGTTGACGACGAACCTTTGCGGGCGCCGCGCGCGTCGCACCGTCTCGGTATTTACGTAGCTAAGTTTTGACATTAGCGCTCTGAGTGAATTTGTAAGCAGTTATCGTGTTTTGGAATTATGACATGAGGTTTTGGGTGAGTGCGAGAGTTATTAATTTTATACAATTTCCTTAAAAATTATATCACGTTTCTATTTTTATAATAATTTAGTACATTTGTTATTTGCTACATTAATAGTTGGAAATAATTAAATATGATTAGGACGTATTCAGTTTGGATTTACATAAATATAATCGATTATTTTAATAATACTTTGTTTCGAATTAACAATATAGTCAAACGGAAATAATTTCCTAATAATTACAAATTTAATTTCAACAATTCAAATATAATTTATAATAAGGATTTAATTAATTTATTAAAGTTAAGTTTCTCTAATCATACTTTTGCGATTTAAAAACGTAACTTTATTGTATGTAATGAAATGTAAGTTCTATATTTTTATAATTGTAATTTATATAAGTGGAATTGTTTATCATACTTCCATGCATCTAATATTTAACAAATGAATTATGGAGTCGTACGCTTACAAGGAAAAAGGATATAATTCCATTGTTTCTTGCTACTTGTACTTTATCACACTCTTAACCCTTAGCGGAATTACGCCGCATACATGCGTTCTATGTAAATCATCAAATATGCCCAAATAACTAATATACGCGCTTGGCGAAGACAGCAGAGTCTAGAAACGCGTACATGTGCCTCAAGTAAACGCTCGTGTATGTACATATAACATAAAATGTCCATAATTCGACTTGGGAGTGCTGTGAACGGCGACATGAGCTGTCGCTACGGTACGATTCACTACGAAGCGCTCCGTCCGCAAAGGGTCAAATAAAGGTAAGATTATTATAATTTATAAAAGAATCACAATAAAATTCACCAGGCGAACTATTTGCGCGTGTGACAAATGGCCACATTTGTCAGAACTTAAAACTCGCGGACAAGGAGCAAGAAAGTCTAGCACTAAACAAAGGTTGTTTGAAAATGTTATGTCATTATAAAACGAGGTCAATCGCTCGCGATCCCACTTTCCATACATACTTCGGACTTTCCGTCGTTTAAATGATTCGGAAGTTTAAGTATCATCGTGCGTCATACTCCAATTTATCTTTCACGAATTGGAATTTTCAGTCGGATTTTCGATCATTTTCCCTGGAAAGAAAAAAATATTTCTTCTTTTCTAAATCTTTGTGATCATTATTGTAACTAGACGTTAATATGATTGACATTAAATTAACTTTACTCAATTCTTCAATGTAAACAATGAATTGGTGTATATAAATTTCCTCTCAAAATAATTTATTTCTTTTATCGGTTATGGGCTAACACTTGACTTCGATTTCACCTGATGTTTATTGACAATGAAGCCATAGATAGTAAGCGTGTTCATTTAAAATACTTCTGGTTCTGGCATACATGACTGCCGGAACACAGAAATGCTGTGATGGCGGTAGTTCGACATTGGGGGTGGTAGATAGCCAGGGGTTTTTTGAAAAATCCAACCACCGTCCAGACTCCACTACCCCTATAGCCGGGGAATCGAACCCGGGACCTCCGCGTTACAAGGCAAGCGGATAAACCACTGCGCCATAGTAGTCCATTATGCGACAAATCTCTTCAGTTCAAAGTGTAAAGTCTTTTTGGCGATTATATTTATTAGTTTATCACAGTAGAAAGAATGTCAAGAGCTGATAATAGTTGTTTGAATTTAAATTAGTGAATGGACAGATAATTACAGTATGTGAATACATCATGACTTTGTATTTGAGTAGCAATTTATTAACACTTATTTAATATTTAAAAAAATCATCAGGAAATACTCTTCTGTTGTCTTTTGTTTAACAATATGTAATTAGTTATCGTTTAAAAAAATAAATAAATAAATAATGGTAACTAGCCATTATTATTTGATACTTTGCTTTTTTAATATCAGGAAGGTATAAGTTTGCCGATATACTTACATATATTATTGGGTATTTGAATAAATATTTTATAATAGAATACGTTATTAGAACAGTAATGAACCGTCAGTTTACAAGGAGTGTGTGTAATGCCTAATATCGGTCTATTTTTTTACCAAGATAATTAAAACAAGTAATGAATTGTTTGTCCAATGATGTTATAGTTTACAAATTAGACTACACATTTTCTTGCTATTCTATCAGTAATCGAGCATTTTATATACGCGGAGATAACTGGCTTCATGTATCAGTTATTATTAGAGGTGTGAACATAGTTATTTTTTACTGGTCAAGAACGAAATTATATTTAAAATTAATTCGATACCGTTCCGAAAAAATCTGTTATGCGTTTTTCAGACAGCTATTTAAAATATTATTCATAATCTCATTATTTGAAATATTTGCGAAATTATTGCTTTACATTCGAATGGCTTCGTGAAGCTATAAAAGCTTTTGCGAAATTAGCTAACCTTAATGTAAAAATTGTCGTCGTTTACATACAAAAGCGGGCGTAAAATTACAAGTTTTTTTTTGTGTTGCCATAAACATGCTTGTATTTATTGGAGTCCCGACGATGTCGTAACCGCGGTTTTCATATAATGCCTCCCTCAGGATCCTGGTAGTATAGTTCGGCGGTTTACAACTTCCGTTCTTTTCAAGTAGATCCTTTGCAATTTTGTCTGGAGATTTTATCTACTTCAACATTAATGGTATCAGAAACTCTGACAGCGACGCTTGTAGCATATCTGTAGCTGCATTATTTTGATTCATTTCATTTCGAAATCTATTTTAAGCCTTTTAAAATGTATCTTTGTTATCAGAGAATTAAGGTTTACATTTGTCAATGATTTTTAAGTTATTTAGTTAATTCATTTCAATGTTTGTATTCAGTTACATCACAGTAATATCTTAATAGTTTTTTTTACCTTATACATTTCAATAGATGAGGAATAGTTTTTTTTTTATTATTTTACCAACGTTATTGAAACTTCCGTTGTCTCTCAAAGCATATTTCCCATTTCAAGGGTAACAATTTCTTTTAAAAAATAGCAACTATATGACAACCATTATGATAATCTTCAGATAGATAAATAAATTAATAATATTCATTAACACTAGATTTACCGACACATGTTTAAGGTTTTTCGCATTATTGCATTCATATTTTTCCTGTTTCGCAAAAAAATATATATAACAATGTCGCCAGAGGCGGTATAAAAAAAATAAAAATATCAAACGCATATCAGTATACGTAACTTCTTATATAGGGTCGTCCAGTTAAAATGACTGGTCCGGTAAATCTACTGCTAATGATGTCCGTCACGTAACCTTAGTTGCGAGACCCAAAGGATTATTGGATTTAAGTAACAATCGGCTGGCTATATTTCCCGGAGGACTGGGGACGGTTGAGTCGGCAAGGCCGTCGCTTTGCCGCTGCGTATTGCTAGATGCAGCGTTAGCAGGTGTCGTACTACATTGTAATCCAAGGTAAATCTCGAATGATTTCTAATCATTAAAACGTTTTCCGCCAGTGCCGACGGACTCGTCCAATATGTTCATTGTTTCACCATAGACTCTTCGCGGCATTTGTTCCTTTTTTTAATTTGAAGATGATTAAGTGTAGTTATTGAATCGGACAATCGTCTGAAAGTTTTTTAGTCAATAATAATCGATTATAAAAGGCATAAAAATCGCCCAGCAGTGAAATAAACTATTGATATTGAACCTCAAAATATTGCTCTATGTAATAAGTATATAATTCTCGAAGAAATATTTTATTTTACACAAGTGAAACACAGAAAATTTAAACATTAAACTGCACAAGGGCAGACTTTTGGAGTACAAATGATTTCTTCATGCCGACCTTTTTACTATTAAAATCTGAAAGCAGTTATTTTAAAAAAATATCATTGAAAAAAATTCTCTTAAAAAGTTTACAACACCAAACATGGCCTACGCAATTATATACCAATTTGCAAATGACACCTTGACCAATACGAATTCCACAGTTTTCCGTTTAAGATTATAGTGTAAAGGTTAAGATATTGCGTCATGCACTTATTAATTAATCGTGTGATTACTATTTAAGAAAATCGAAAGGCCTATAACGTAGGTAACTGTTGAAATTTATTATTTACTTTACGATTTTTATGTTAACAGTTGTTTTTAATAAATTGATATGTACGTAAAACTGTTTCAAATACGTTATTAGACATGGTATTTTTAAATTAAAGTGACAATTTTTAAAATGTTACATTTTAATGTTAACATTAGATCAAATTTGTTTTTTTTTATTTATTGTTAACATAACACGCACTGGCAATGTTCAGTTCGTGTTTATCTTTATTTCATTTGCGTCATACATATGTTTTTTTCGAACTTTAAGCCGTACCTCAAGTTTATCGACGATTTATTGACGTAACACATCTATATTGTAACAGAAGAAAACGGCGTGTGGGAACATTTCTTCGCCGTAAAAATGTATATCTTT
Organism: Pharmacophagus antenor; assembly: GCA_018245475.1. Taxonomy (NCBI): domain Eukaryota; kingdom Metazoa; phylum Arthropoda; class Insecta; order Lepidoptera; family Papilionidae; genus Pharmacophagus; species Pharmacophagus antenor. The sequence continues at coordinate 10,924 of DWQX01005714.1, forward strand.
TAAATTCGTGTAACGTTAATTAAATAAAATAAATTATAAAGAAATCCAAAATAAAATTCTGAATTTAAACAGAATTAATATTTTTATAAACTACCGTTGAGTTTTTGGTACGTTAAATGTTCTTAGCAATGTTTTTCTTTCTACTCTGAAAGCATAAACATAGTGGGGAACATGACCTCTCATCTTTCTATTATTCAGCGTAATAGTAATAGACACATGAACGCTCCGTTCACGTGAAACAGTAGAGCCTGTTTTAATGTATCGTTTCAGGTTACAAAGATGTCGTGAGAAAACGAATGTAAAATGCAATCGTGACTTATTAACATAATTAATTGGCTTATATGACCCGTGAGTTCTAGAGACATGAAATTTGGATGTTGTTATTCATTGTGTTGTGAATTAAATAAGAAAGGTGTTTTTTGTTTATGAAATTTCACACTTCAGTGCGGGGTAGAGGTTTCAAAATTCAATGAAACTTTTTATTTTCCGAGTCTAACTCGGGTAGATTCTAACCTTAAACCTTAACGGACGCGTATTTGGCGGTTGAAAAATTTCAATTCTATTATCGCTTTTATTGTTATTACATATACAGTTCACGTTTGCCTTTGTTGTATAAGCAATGTGTCAATTCTGTATACCATATCACGCAAAAAAAAAACCAACAGAACACTGACGGGTAATTAAACTCTAAAATCTTTTAAGCGTTAATATTGTATGGGAAATATATCACGCATATAGCTCGTTATAATACAAATGGAAAGTATTATTTCCACGAGACCAACACATTTGATGCGATTACAAACCTATAAATCGAAGCCGTATAGCTTCCTTTAATCTACTTCGGCGGACATCAATTGCACAACGCGACATCCAAAAGGGTTTTCACTATTTAACACTTTTTAAAACGTTTCTCGTATGCATTATACATGTATAATTACGGATTCGGTTTTTAAGATCTTTTCTTTATTGAAATGAATGTAATACAATTCAAAGTGATTTTACAAAAAAAATCATTACTTCAAGTGGAAAGATATGAAAACATGATCACCTATAAATAAATATAGGGAACATTTTTCACACACCACTATGATCCCGAGATAGGTAGCGAAGCACCTGTAGTATGGGTTATCAGAGACCGATATACATACGTAGATATTATCAAATATACATTTAAATGTACATTATATTAACAACCAGACACAGAACAAACATAAATGTGTATCACACGAATGTTTGTCCTAAATGGTGAATCAAACCCGCGACTCGTGGTGTAAGATGTAAGGCAGAGGTTAATACAGTTACACTAACGAGCCAGTCAAAAAATTGTCTTTTAATAATTACTTCTCATTTTTTTTTGTAATACAACAGTGTAATAAAACACGTGTATGTGTAAATTCAATAATATAATCCAGACAGTTTTATTCAAATAGAATAATATATTCAACACATATGTTTCCTTTTTCTTTTTAATAATCGTGCTCTTCGTACCAATGCAATGTCTACTACAGAGATGTTCTTATATTCCGGCTACGGCAATCTGCGCGAACATTTCATGTCTTTTTTTATATGTATATATATATACATATATATATA
>DWQX01005715.1:0-12516 GCA_018245475.1 Pharmacophagus antenor
ATGACATTCGTTTCTTCTATGTCACCATATGGATTAATTATCCACGGTGGTATTACCATAGTCAAAATATCCTCAAATCTAGATTCAAAATCTCAATAGAGGGCATTTAAATGTTGAACGTAAGTTGAAACGTCGTCTTCTTGGCAGCTTGTCTGTGACAAATTGGGGAACTGAGAAAATTCGCCCCGTCCAATATTTTGCTTCATTAGTTTAACTCTAGCAAGAAACGGTGATAAGATGGACTTTGCTTTAATCAAATTTAAACTGTCATTGCCCAAAACTTTGTCGCATAAAAGGCACATAGGCGATTGTTTGTCCGGTAATGATAGAATTAAGCTAAATTTCAAATAATCAACACTGTATTGTCTACATATCTTTTTAGATTCGGACATGCCATCAGTCATCTGCGAGCAAAATTAAATTATTTAAATGAGACAGAAAATCCAGCAGCTGTATATAAAAAATATTTTTTGATTTTTTGGAAAACATTCCATAATTCGAACATCTTGCAACTATTAGCTCGAATTACGGAGATTGTACTGTAATTATAATTCCAATTGCTAAAACTTTCAAAAAGAAACTATTGAGGAGTACTCATATAATTTTGCATGATTTAATATTAAACTACTAATAACTAAAGTCCTGATTGGCGTAACTGACGTAGACCCCTTGCTGGTTGTCATAGACCCCCAGGGGTCGATATAGACCGCTTTGGGAATCGCTGATCTAGACCCACATATCATTTAATACAATCTATAAAACTAAAATTTTTGAACGACTTGGACTAAATGGTTTTATCCGTTCATCAAGCATTACAGATAAAGCTATCCAAATGGAGAGAATAAATTGAGCGTTTTTTCTACTAAATGCAAATTTAATAAATTGGCAAGTTATCCCTTTCTAGATCCATTAGCATTTCACGTGATATAAATGTGACTCCACATTCGTATGATCAAATTGCAACATTTGTACTTTCATTTTCATGATATTTAGCCATATTATTAAGGCCATTTTGTCAAATAAATGTGTAAAACTTTTAGTTAATACTAGTGCATAATACTAGCGGTAATAAAGTTACATCTAGTTATAAGAAGGATTTTATTTTTCAATTTATGTGACATTAAAGGTGTGTTGGAGTATCGTTAGAAAATTCAAATAAAATAAAAAAGTATAAAAAAATTGTTTTACTGCAGAATGGCAGATTATAAAACGCAAGCTACATAAGCTGCGTTTTATAGAAATTTTCTAGTGTAGTTCTAATATAGTATATTTATGCCTAACTGTCATTATTTTTTAAAATAATTGTAATAGATTAATGAACAAAAATCACAAACACAACGATTAAATTAATTAGTCAGATTGTTTTTAACAGATTCTGCTTTTAAGATTAAAACTTTTTAATTATCAAACTTATCGCTTTTAATCCTTGATTCGATTATGCAGACACACCTTTTATATTACAATATTGCACGATCACTAGAGAATACGAAGATAATTGACATTCGAGTGCTAACCCCTTTTTGCTTTACATTTGCTTCCAGGGTTTTCCCTCTAGCCCCATGGTAATGTCTAATTAATAAAGGTTGAGGATACGGGTGTCGGTAACGACTACTCTATTGTTTCCTCGTTTTGTGATGATATACTAGATATATACGCATACGTAAAATCATTTGATTTGAAATTCAAACTCAGACAAATTATACAAAACCTGTTATTTTTTCTTATTCTTAACTGTTATTGGTACATAACACATGTACAATTTATCTAATTAATGGTTAGAAATTTTACCACTTATAGACTGCACATGCAATTAGGTGCCACGCCACTAACATACGATTTAAAAAGGTACGTAATAATAAACATATGTGTATATATATATATAAAATAAGATGATTAAAACTTTTTGAAACCAAAAATTTCTAAAAACCTTTGATCTGATCATCATAGAGTTTTGCATGTACGTTAATTTTTCAATAAGAAAATCGTTTAAATTTTTTTCTAATCGGATTTTAGATCGTTTTAACCTGCCTTTATAATGTTAATTGATATTTAGTATCAACCCATATGCAGGCGTTTAGAAAAAAATATAGCAACACGGGAAAGACATTCGTGAAGTTCGGTTAGTTGAATATAACCATTTTAATATATCTTTCTCGTGTGAACGAAACCGCTTTGCAATCCATTTTAATATAATATGATTCCGGATATAGGTGCCAAATATTAAGTCAAAAAGAAAGCTTGACGAAGTAGTATTACGCAGGTTGCGGCATGTGACATATTGTAGGGCCGTAATAAAACTTTCTTGAGAAATTACTTCATTTCTTTCTTTTTCCACAGAGATGGCACTAATTTATTATAACAATTTTTATTCGATGTTTATTTAGAATGCATATTATAAAGGAAAATAACATCTTCATTTTATCCAGGGTTAAAAATGCAAGAACAGACATTAATGTTCTAATGTTCATATTTTATACATTACTCGTGTTATATTAAGTGTTACAATAGGGTGATTCGTTATTTATTATTTGTCTCCTGAAGCCATAGAAAATGCTTACATTAACTATCGAAAGCGTAGAATTACACTTTTAATATTTAATTATGTAATATAACTCCAATAACGGATAAATATGAAAACTAATAGGACAGGACGTAATGCGAATAAATAGATTATCTTTTTTCAAAGTACTTGACGTTGCATTATGTTTGCTCCCTAGGTACATCAAACTTCATACAATGTGGTGAACTCTTGTCGAGCAAAACTTATTTATATAATACCGTATATACCACAAAATCACCACGGAATATAATACAGATAGTAATTCCAGATCCGTGAAATCCATTAATCTGTAAAAGTTTTGACCTCCTCCATTGCGTATAGGTTTACCCGCTTACCTTGAACGCGATGTCCCCGGGTTCGATTATGAACAATTGTAATATATACTGAACGCCTACTAGAGCTTATATTTATATTTAATCTTTTGATGTCCGGTATGAAATTACTGTGATTAATTCGATTCGAAAATACTAAAATATATAATAGTTGTATGAAAAATTTCTAATGTATTCTCTAGTGACCGACTATTTCTTTTCGACTTATGCAAGATAAAACTAAAACTGAAGGATAGAAAGCATTGTATAATGTTGATATTTCGTTGTAAACACAAATTCTTTATATGAAATTTCATATTTTAATGCAAAAACTAAAATTGAATTTTAAAATTTTTACTGCACACTTAGCACTAAGTAATATTTACAGAGGGACAAGTTCGACGGTTAATTATATATTTAAAAATACATAAACTGCATTTTAATTTTTTACTTTTATAAACACTAAACCAAGCACATAGCCCACAACCACAAATGAAGAAGTGATATATTTTAAGACATGTGCATATCTTAAAATCTTCATTTCTGAAAATGTTACAAATATAAATTACTTATCCTTTATTTTTAAAATTTATGTTAGAATTCATTTGTCATTTGACACCGGCTTAGAATAGTGCCAACCCATCAGTTTTCGCGGGTGTCGTAAAATGCGAGTAAGGGAAAATGAGGGGATAGGCAGCAGCGTCCCCCATGTGTATGTAACACTACCATATCACTGCGATCGCCAACTCGCCTGCCAAGCGTGGCGATTATGGCAAAACCCCCCAATGAGTGACACAAGAAAAAAACGGCCGCCAGTCCCCGGCCGCTCCACTAGTCCTGGCCATGGTAGTAGCCATGGTAACGGTGGGGCAGGGGCTGCTAAGAATCTCCGGCAGAGATCCGACTACCACCAACGACGACCTTTGACCCTGGCAACATATAACACGCGCACATTGCGAAACGACGGAAAGATAGCTGAACTGGAGGAAGAATTAAGCAAGCTACACTGGGATATTGTGGGACTATCTGAAGTCCGAAGAGAGGGAGAGGACTCGATAACACTCCGATCCGGTAGCTTGCTATATTTCCGGGAAGGCGACCATCAGTCCCAGGGCGGTGTTGGGTTCATCGTCCACAAGTCGCTCACCGACAGTATTGTCAAAAACGATAGTGTGTCGACCAGAGTTACATACCTGATACTCAAAATGACCGAAAGGTATTCACTGACAATCATTCAAGTTTACCCACCGACCTCGTCACACACCGACAAAGAGGTTGAGGTATTGTATGAGGATATTTCCAGAGCCATACATGCCAATAAAACTCAAAGTTGGAAAGGTCCAAACTAATGAAGTCTACGCTTCGTCCAGCACCTGTTCAAATTCAGAACACCAACAGCTTTCAGCTCGAATTGCACAATCGCTTCGAATACCTAGGAGAGTGCGATGATGTGAACAACTACAGCAGCAGGATTGTGGAAACTGTCCCGACGGTTGGGAAAAACACTTTTAAAGCCCACCAAACTAACAAACCCAACAAAATCTTAGACACGACACTCAGGCTAATGGAGAAAAGACGAGGAATGATTCTGCGGTCCTCGGATGGCGGGGTCCAATACAGGCAGCTAAATAGACAGATCTCTAAGTCTCAGACTCGTGACCTTCGCGAGCACAATATCAGCACCGCCACAGGGGTTATCAAGCGCAACAAAGGTTCCAAGGTGTTCGCGGGCGATCTGGCAATTGGGCAAAGCTAGTTGACCAAACTCAAGACCAAAGACGGTAGGATCGTGTCTTCCAAACCTGAGCTCTTAAAGAAAATCGAGATGTTCTACGGACAGTTGCTTACATTGACATAACCTGCTAGCAATATGGCAAAAGACCCAAGAGCAAAACTAACCCGACACTACCGAAGACATCCCGGACGTTAACCTGTACTAGATTAGTACGGCTCTTAAACAGCTCAAGAACAATAAGTCGCCGGGAGATGACGGAATAACAGTAGAGCTTCATAAAGCCGGTGGAAATACGATACTGAAAACTCTTTAGAAGCTGTTTAATTCTGTCATCCTGGAGGACAAAACGCCCCAGGCATGACACAGGAGTGTGGTGGTGCTCTTCTTTAAGAAGGGTGATAAAACTCTACTGAAGAACTACAGACCCATCTCACTTCTGAGCCATATTTATAAGTCGTTTTCCAGAGTTATCACGAATCGTCTCGCACGCAGACTAGACGACTTTCAGCCTTCCGAACAAGCTGGTTTCCGTAAAGGTTTTAGTACCATAGATCATATACATACGCTGCGGCAGATCATACAGAAGACCGAGGAGTATAATCTGCCTCTATGCTGAGCGTTTGTGGACTATGAAAAAGCCTTTCATTCGATCAAATCCGGGGCAGTGCTACGGTTTCTCCAGCGGTGTCAAGTTGATTATCGGTACATCGAGGTGTTAAAGAGCTATACGAAAACGCCACCATGTCCGTCCGTCTTCAGAATCAGAGCTCTGAGCTCATTCCACTTCAGCGAGGTGTAAGACAGGGAGACCTCATATCTCCGAAACTTTTTTTCGCTGCTTTAGAGGACATGTTGAAGCTTCTGGACTGGAAGGAACATGGCATTAACATCAACGGCGAATAACTTTTGCACCTTCGATTCGCCGACGATATTGTAGTCATGGCGGAGACCCTGGAAGATCTCGGCGCTACGCTCGATGACCTTAGTAGTCTCACGCCAAGTGGGTCTCAAAATGAACATGGCCAAGATGAAGATTATGTCAAACGTCCATATACTACCCACTCCAGTGAAGGTATGAGACACTGCACTCCAAGTTGTAAACGAGTATGTATACTTGGGACTGCAGTTAGGTAAGTCCAACTTTGAGAAAGAGGTTAATCGTCGAATCCTACTTGGCTGGGCAACGTTCGGGAAGCTGCATAAAATATTTTCGTTTCAGGTACCGCAGTGTCTCAAGACGAAAGTCTTTGACCAGTGTGTGTTGCCAGTGATGACATACGGAACTGACACGTGATCGCTCACAATGGGCCTTATAAAAAGGCTCAAAGTCACCCAAAGGGCAATGGAGAGAGCTATGCTCGGAGTTTCCTTACGCGATCGAGTCAGAAATGAGGAGATTCGCTGGAAGACCAAGGTTACCGACATAGCTCGCAGCATAGCCAGACTAAAGTGGCAGTGGGCGGGGCACATTGCTCGCAGAACAGATGGCCGTTGGGGCCGAAAAGTTCTTAAATGGCGACCGCGTGCTGGCAAGCGCAGAGTAGGCAGACCTCCCACAAGATGGACCGACGACTTGAACAAAGTCGCTGAGACAGATAGAGTGAGAAAAGCGCAGAGCCGTTCATCATGGCGATCCTTGGGGGAGGCCTTTGTCCTGCAGTGAACGTGTTTGGGCTGATATGACATTATAATTCTACAACTACAAGCAATTATTTTTAATGTTGTATTTTATGTTAAAATTAATATAATTTCATATCACACACAGATGTCTGAGAAGGAAAAAAATTTATAGCAAAGTCTACAGTTAGAAAGCGAAAATTTGCTTGAATTACAAAACCACATTCAACGAAATTTTTACAATATTATAAGTAATAAAAAAGCATTACAAATTTTGTAAGACTTTCCATTGTGATTTCTTTAACAAATAAAATTAATATTAAATAAAAAATAAAATTGAATTAAAAGTAATCGCAACAATTATTTTATTAGAACTTTTTCAATATCGTTAACATCTAGCCAATGTAGTTGAATAAAAAAATACTACTCTCTTGATTTACTGCATGTTACATATTGATAAGTTTTTTTTTTATTTTGGTCTAAAAGTTGACTTTGATTGAGTACATAATATTGACAGTGAGACCGTAGATAGTGAAGCGTGTTCGTCCAGAATACTTGTGGTTCTTACATGATTATGTACATGAGAGCAGTAGATTGCCATGTGGGTTCAAAAACCTTTCCATCCACACAAATTGACATTGTACATATTTCATAAAATATTGGATATAATTAAAATATTGGAAACGGAAACGCAATGTTATTCATACTTTAAAATTATATTTATAAATAGTTATTCAAATTGTTTGCCACAAGGAAAATATCGATTCGTACGAAAATTAAATGCAGGTCCTGGCTTGGATTCTCGGGCCACTTCGGGTCAGGATAGTGGCAGGGTTTTTAAACCCGCCTGGCTAGCAACCACCCCCAATGTTAAACTGCCACCATAACAGCATTGCAGTTTCGACTATCATATACGAGTATTTGATAGCGTGATGTATTCTCGGTGAACACGCTTCACCATTTACGGCCTCATTGTCACTTAACAACAGCTGAAATGTAAGCCAAGTGTTAGCCGATAATCAACAATAAATATAAAAATGTAATATATAAATAGCTAGAAATTCACACCTTGACAGAAAATATTATTTTTAAACTACAGAATTCGTGGATTGTAAAAGCAAACTTACAAAATATACGACATTATCCCGTCCACTCCACAATATTCTTTAAACGTTATCTTAAAGAATTGAACAATTGATATTCACTACATAAAAAGTAATAACTATTATAATTTAAATTTTTTATTACTTACAGAACTAATTTCGGTCAAAAGTACCTTATTTAATCAACTTTTGTGTAATAAAGTCAAGCCAATCTTCAAAAGCTAAGGCTATTCATCTCACCCCACTCAACTTTCTTTGATTTTTCGCCTTGAATAGAGTTATTTTTAAATATCCAATCAATGATTTTAAACATTATACCGAATGGAACATTTTTGTTAATGTTTTCAGGAAAATAATAACAACAACACTGTGAGGAATCAGATACTTAATAATTTCCTTAACTGTTTCATTCTTTTTTAATAGTCTTAGATTAACAAAATCATTGAACCGTAAAAAGTGCATGAAAAAGATTTTATTGTGTACAAAAATGTTTGGAACGGATTGACCCTTTTGTATTTATAATTACAAGTTACAATTACACTATCTATTTATTAAACTTCAAAAGTCGAAAGAGGCTGACGCTGTTTGACTTGACAATCGCTTGTGAAATATAGTGATTAATGCTAGGCAATCAAGGTCCAGAGATCCACAGATGCCTCTGTTTTAAGCTATAGCATAACACCAAAAAATTCAGAAACTATTGACTTCATTTTTTTATTGATATCTAAGTTTTTATCAAGTGTCTTTTACAATTTTGTTGATAAATAAATTAAATAATGGAAAACAGATTAACGATTATTCTGACTATATTTCTGAACAACAAAATAAAAATAATCTATTACGATACTGTTATTCAAATCAAAGTATAGTATCCTTGTTGATTTATATGTATATCACAGAGCATATTTAGTTGTCAATGTCGTTAAGTCTCTAGATGCTCGTGCTATAAACTGGTTAACTATATTTATAATCTGTAATAAAATATCTGTTTTATGGCTTCTAAGATCCAGGACATGCATTAAAGTGATTAAAGTGTTAACCATTTAGTTATAATAAGATAATGTCTAACGTAATTTAATGTTATCTCATCAATATTATTATACCACAAATATTTACAAATTATCATACGATTTATTAAAAATATTTATAGAATAATCCTTCTAGAGAATTTGACTATACATTGATTGCCGTCGTTTCTAAATTGGTATACTTATTTTCGGGCATACGGTTGAATTGGATATATTTTAAAATTGCTCCTAAAAACAAAAATAAACAATTTAAAATAATTTTTCTTATTACATTTAAAACTTGAAATCTTTTTTTAATAAAAAATAGTTATTACAAAACTCTCTCTAAATGGATACGTTAACTGGCAGTGACCGATGAGTAATTGTTACGTTATAAGAAAATAAATTTCTATTGTGTTATCAATATCAATTTTATTTTTATTTATTGTGGTTTTTAATATATCTATCCAAGTTATTTGTATCGGTAAATAGTTCAGACATTTAATTTTTAAAATTTTATAGAACGTCTTAAATTTTGTCAGCTTCAATTATCTAAAAGAAACAGCACAACAAAATAAGCCAGCACATAAATCACGGTAAACTGACAGCTTCCAGTTTGTATCGATATCAACAACCTTCTACACGGATTGCTAGGCAATTTATTAAAAACGATTACGCGATACGAAATCCCTTAAGGGATTTAATCCACAAAAAGCGGTGACTTGTTTGTTTTTTTATTATTTGTTTATTTACACAATTTAAAATGGGCCCATCTGTCAAATTTTTATTTATTGAAATATTTATACAATAATTTAAAGACTCAGAGGTATAATTTTTAATTTCTTGTATTTAATTATGTTTAAAAAGAAACCTGAAACAAAATGGATAAAAAGTATACAAAATCAAAACGTTAGACAACATTAAAAATGGATAAATGACATAAAGAATTTATCAGAATTCTATGAACAAGAATGGTAAAAAGCAAAGATAGCTGTAGAAACCTGGAGGAGGTATTAGTATCAAAAGAACCCGATGAACTTATAAATATCCAACAAATCTCTTTTTTACCACTTATTAATTATTAATAGAAACTTATAATTGTTATAATTAATTAACAATTTAAAGCCCAGCATTAACATGTGTTAATACTGTTAACAAAATATATACATATTTATAACATAATGGCTAAGTAATACAGGATTACTGCAACATACCATTGAGATTTCAGGTTCGAAATTCACACACTCACTATTGTCTATACAGAAACAACATTTTACTTTAGCTAACTACAATCGCTTGGGGAACATTAACAGGGTTTGTTTATTACAACAATACCGTTTAATGAAGTGATTTGCATGTTCCTTTGTGGCTATTTAACAAGCGTATTGTAACAGATCCCAGAGAAATGCTAAGTTGGTTTAGTGGTTAAAATAAAACATCTTTAAATATGAGACGCCTTTTACGTATACTGCATACATTAATTTATAAATTAGTCTATATAGCTCTATACTACTTTTTTTCTATAACATTTTCGGACTAAGATGTACCTCTTTACAGAAAAATAGTCTCGAATATTAAACGAAACATTGTCCCAAGATTAAATATTTTTTTTATAATAAATCATGTCTATTTTTAAAATAATTGTAGTTCGTAAAAAATGGCACGCAACTGTTGTAGTATATCTTTAAATGAAATACGTGTGTTCACTCAGACTGTTTAATATGTAATGGCTACCTGCTATTGACTGACAATGTCTATACCGGTAGCCAAACATTCTATATCTACCTACTACACCTCCGTTCTTTTAATAATGAAGACTGTCTTTTATGACTGTCTTTCATGAAATAATATAGGACAGAATAATATAGCATGCAATGTACCTGATTACATATAAAATATATACAATAGAATATACTCATCATTTCTCTTTTTCTTAAACAAATTACGTTATAAGTTTGTTCCAGACGATATACTTAAATTCATTCTATGAATTAACGAAGAAAAACAATATTATAATTCTAAAGATCTAAAAACAATCATACACTTTTTGCTTCCTTTTTTTATATTTTCTAGTACACTTTTTTTTACTACATTATGTTATATAGGTGTTTATTTCATTAAATTAGTGCAAAAAAAAAAGATGTCGTACCGTTCCGGTCGGCCCACCACTCTCCCGCTCCGGGTTACACCCGCTCCCGCAGGCGAGCTGCGCGCTCCCTCGGCCGTCCTGCTCGGAACCAAATCTGTACCTCCGTTATTATAATCCCATTGTATCCGCGCGCTGCCTCTCCTCTGATTAGACTCACTGTTTAGCTGTCGTTCGGGCGACTTGTTTTCTGGCACTTTCATAATATATTGTCTATTACGGCACAGAACTCGTCCATTTTTTGTTTCTAACCAGTACGAACGCTCGCCGCGCGCTCTGCCCCTCGCTCGAGCCTTTTCCGACAGGCTTTTATTCCTCATTCGCACCGTATCCCTTGGCTGTAACACAGTTAAACGTCTAGTGCCCCTATTGTAGTATTCAGCGTGTTTTTCAATATTTTTTGTTCTATTCTTTGTAACCATTTGTCTGTTTACGACTTGTTGACATAGTTGACTTTGCTGTACCGATAATCTGCTATAAACCCGTCGACTCATCAACTAAAGGTAAGCATAACGCAAGCTATTTCAAAACAAAGATAAAATAAAAATTGTCATATTCCGTTGCCGGTGACCGTCTAGATGAACCAAGGCAATGCCTAACTCTGCTGATTTACTACTTACTTAACGATTTACTACTTGTACAACTACTAGGGATAACAACAGAACATAACATCTGACATGACAAGTTGTCCAGCGCAATTGATCTGTGAACATTCGTACTAGCGCCATATTGTTATTATTAGGTATATCACTTACCATGAGTTGAATTTCTTACTCGTTCATTCTATAAAAAGTATTTTGTATACAGGATTACATATTATTTGTCTAATACATCAAAGCAATCCCAAATATTTTACACAAATTCAATAGTAGCACGCTGACTCAAAACAAAACCTTTCGGCTGTTAGCTCTCGATCTGCACTTCGGACCTATTCTATTCAGATTATATTAATTGACAGATCACACCTTAAACAGATCAATCACTAGAAGCACCTGCACGCATAGCCATGTACTTTCATGTGAAAAAGGTAATTTTTATTAAAAATTATATATCCGTCTTCTAAAATTTTCCTACCACTAATTTTTTTTAAATATATAGTAATTATATTTAGTGTAACTTCGTGACATTTTCATGTTATATCACATTACCTGTTTGCTTCCGTAATAGTTTAAGTGCCGAACAAATTTTGTAAGCATATGCTAAAAATACAGATGAATTTTGGGTATATATAAAAAATAAGAAACTTAGATACTTAATAAGATCCCAAAAATAGTGTTAATAGAAACTCATTAAAAGTAGCGTTTATCAAATTTATTAACATCGAATTCGTTTTTAAAAATGTAAATAAAATATAATTTAAAAATGTTATCGTAGGCTTTGCTAATGCAACCAGTTTTAATTCACACCAAGCTAAAAAAATAAACGGAGCGTAGTCACTCTCCCCAACATTAAAACCTAAAACCACAAGGAGCGCTAATGCGCTCCTCTGCAATCGAACGGTTTAGTCATGTTAAACAAAACAAAAAAAAACAGCAAAAAATCCCCATTTTACTTAAGATGGGTTTATTTTACACAGATATTCGGAGTGCCGCGCAAGTAACATGTATTAATTGGCTAGATCACTTTTTCGTCGAAATACCGTCAAAAGAAGAAAAATTAAAAGTAATAATGAATAAATGTGATAAATGTAACAAAAAGGAATCCTGGATTGGAGTGCAACATATGTAAAAAAACTGTTCACAATAGCACTATATGTACGGGCCTAACCAACAAGCAACTTGCTGCCCTTCGCGCTGCTGAAAACCTAGGTTAGACTTGTTAAGAATGTTGCAATTCATCCGCAAGGAGAAGTCCATTTTTCGTACCCGACGAGAAGGAAGAAGAGGAACCGGGTCCATCATCTTCGGTGCAAATAAACGTTAAACAACTTCTTAATGAGATGACAAGAGAGATGGAAAACGCGATACATAAAGAAATGAAAGAATGTATGCAAACGCTTCAATACCAGAGTGATAAAATGGACGAGATAATAGGAAA
>DWQX01005716.1:0-12514 GCA_018245475.1 Pharmacophagus antenor
ACAGCGAGAAACACGAATGCAATAATGCACAAAACTAATATACAGATACGAAAAGAATAGCATAAAAGTGTGTCGGTAGATCTAGTGTTAAATGTAGCAGCGGAACGGCGCCAGTTTAGACTTACGGGCGTTTCAACACTAGATTTACCGGATCAGTCATTTTGACTGGACGACCCTATATAAGAAGTTGCGTACACTGATATGCGTTTGATATTTTTATTTCTTTACACCGCCTCCGGCAACATCGTTCTATATATTTTATTGCGAAACAGCGAGAAACACGAATGCAATAATGCACAAAACTAATATACAGATACGAAAAGAATAGCATAAAAGTGTGTCGGTGGATCTGGTGTTAAAGGTAGGGTAGGCGGAACGAGCGAGCGCCGCGTCTGTGCGAAGAGTCGCGGCGACAGTCGGTGAGTGGCGACCGTCTTGCCGACGTTTGAAGGAGAGATTGATTGGCCGACGCACACAACTCACAGCCTGAACCGTCGGCGCCAGTGACGTGAAATTTGTGCATTGTGATGTGTGTATCCACTAAAGGGATTATACAAATCTCAACCTTGAAGACGGGAAACGGTGGAGACAAGTTTAAATGAAACGTTTTATTTCATGAGCGGCGAACGACTCGAAAATCGTGCTCGAGTGGGAATAATGTCAATAATAAATTAAAAAAAAAAACTACGGCCCGTGAGGTATTGTTGGTTCATGAATAATAAACATTCATCGGCAGTACGTCTGCCTTGTTGCAGTCTGCAGTTGATATCAACTGGCATAACGTCCCAACCACCATGCGACCACTCGTCAACCTGCTGACGCACGCGCGCATAGCGGGCCATCGCCTAACACAAATTACACGCCGGCCGCTGTGTTCGAACGAGCGCGTGACTAACGATACCCTTATCGAAAAAAATAAAATAAAAAATAAAACAAAATCGAAATCATCGCCAGCCGCCGCTGCGCTGATACAGTACTATCGCAGGAAACCGGAGCCCGCTGCGGGTTTATCACGCTTCCACGCCGGCGGGCCCGCGGGCCCGTCGTGCCGGGGCAACAGATGGCCCGAGCATCGGCTAACGTCTGACGTCACTGTAGCATTAATTAAACCGCATCCATAGTTCTTCTCGTGACTCGATAACGACTACGGATATCTTCGCCGCTTCGGTACGCGTTGCTCCCGGCTTCGGCCGTCCGAACGCGAGAGTCCGGCTGGCGGTAGGGATCGGAGCGTCCGGGCCAGCCGCCGCTATGCCGACCGGCCGCCACACCAGCGTCGCTGTATTCCGCGGCCGTGCCACACGGGAGGCTTGGAAGCGTTTCCGGGCGAACACGCTGCACCATCTAACGGCCACGTCGCCGATTAGCATCGAGTGAAATCCGAAGTCGAGCGTTGGCAAATATCCGATAAGAAAAATCGTGAATGACCCGAGAGAGTATCAAATTAAGTCTACGTAGCTCACCAGAGAATCTACAACCTTAGGGGGTAAACGAGTCCATGACTGGAGATCGGGCATCGGGTAAGGTGGCAGAGGACGCCCTCGGAGGGTTGGCGCAGCGTGGCTGGTCCGAACTGGATGACATCGGACAAAGATCGTGCTTAGTGGCGTGCGTTTGGAGAGAGCCAGTTGATGTAATAAAATTTATTTCGGCTACCTACCACCCACAATATCAATCTGTCGCCATAACAGCATTACTATGATACGGGAGTCGTAGATATGTAAGACAGAGCGGGCACGTTCCGCCATCTACGCTCTCATCCCTAAGTCTTTCCATAACTAAGCGATAAGACAAACAAGCCTTGTTTACGTGATGGTAACTCAAGTGGAAGAACTAATGTAGTCAAATGAGCGGTTAAAAAGCCGGTTTTGGATTGTAGTTACTAAGATGAAGACGCTACGTGCCATATTCAATTAAACATAATCCCATTTTATGCAATTATTTATCTTCTTTATAGCTTCAGTCACAGCACTCTCCGCTTTTGAGCATGTTGCGTAACGGTAAAAAAAAAAAAAAAGGTACACAAAATTATTTATCGAAACGCTCTTCCCGGCGTCATACGTTAGAAACGGAACAATGGCCGTTCAGAAGTGCGAATGTTCACATACGAGTCTCGTCAACGGCAACCGACATGCCCAGCCCGATCTGGATCCATTTGGTACGGACCCGTCGCGCCGCTATGAGGTAACAGCGGGGGAATCCCGCTACATCACGGGTGAGCTAATCGTTCGCGATTGTCACAACGAGCTCCGTGACACCCGCTCGCATTCAATCGGCGCGGGCCGCGGTCGCGTCGCGGCCGATCGATTATAATGCAATCCATTGATGTGAGAAATTGTTCTCCGCGCCGGTCATCGATTTTTTTTTTTTTTACAATCGCCTTGCGGCCGGTATTTCTGTAATAATGGAGCGACGTAGTTCTGCATATATTTCGAGTCATCGTCAGTCGCGCTCGGGACGGGATCGCGGATCACCGGACCCGCGGGCCGGTTACGACGAAGCTGCAACAGTCGTCAACGAGACTAACGGCGCAAGCTCCGCCGAATCCAGCGGCGGCGGCAGTCGTGTTTGGGTTACGAAGCTAACAAGCACGGCTACAAACGTTTTGTTTTTTTTTTTCACTATAATTTTCATCAACAGTTAATTCGTTTTAAAATATTTAAAAATCGTGTCATGTAAACGGCCCTCGTTTACATATATTAATTTTATACGTTTTTAATATCGATTCATAGTTAGGAGATAGTGACAGGGTGTATTATGTTGTCATCATCCATTTCTATCGCTGTGGATCAGCAATGGGCTAAGACCTCACACCGTAATTGGGCACGCACATATATATATATATATTAAACACTTTCACTTAAGTGTTGCTGCCGGAACATGGAAATGCTATGGCTTATGGCGGCAGATAGACACTGAATGTAAGCAGGCGGATACGAAAATACGCCAGTCATCCTGATTTCACCGCTCATGTGCTCATAAGGATAGAAGGCAAGCTGTAAACGACTGCACCACCTGGGCACTCGCAAGAAGCTCTCCTTTTATTCTGCATTAGTCTTCACGTCCACGTCTGCTAGATACCGAAAGACGTCGATAATTTTTCATTTGAGCGAGTGCTTTTTCAATTTTAAAGCATTGCGAGCGATAAAATATGATTTTAAGTCTTTACAATTTTTCATCAATCAATAATTGGCAACATCACAAGTCGCAGTTATGTGTAAACACAACAGCCTTATCTAAAGATAAACTTCACTGCTTAAAACTGTATCTTATGTACCTGATATCAATACCGAAAATCTAATAACGAACGTAGTAAAATTCCAATAGAAAGCATTACCTTCGTTATACCTTGGAAGATATTTACATCAATAAATAGAAACAAGCGTTATTTCACTATAAAGTACAAATGAGGATAAATGAAAGCATCAAAAGACACAATGTTTTAATGTAAACAAGTGTTCAATAAGCTTTTCTTCGTGAAATTTCTTTATGAAATACGCTATGTACAATCACTTTTAAGCTTCGATTGTTTCATTACCGTCAGGTTCGCGACGCGCCTTCCTCCGAGAGTAACCACAATTTAAAAATGCAGACTGTACCATCTAAAAAGTTTACACTTTCGTTAGTCATTTAGGCGATAGTATGATCTTTTTCGCTGGATGCATATTACTGTTTACGATTTGTCCACCTGCACGGTTGCAATTGTTGTTTTTTTTTAATGTTAGAGAACGAACTTTAACATATCCCAGCGGTCGGCACGCGCGGCACGCGAGCTGTACGGCTGTTTGACGCCTTAGCTGCGGCTATTCCACGAAATGTTTTCTATTGTCTAATCTACTCATCATTCTATATACTATCGAATATCACAAGTTGGAGATATCACTTTCTTTCCGTAATAATTTTCAATACTAAAGCACCGCTTCAGTTAAATAAATGGTTGTTCGGATAAAATTTGATTGTGTATTTGGCTCTTTCGGGTCAAAAGGTTGTCAATTATTGACATGTACTATCTAATGTAAGACGATTCATAAAAATCTTACAGTTTCAACTGATATTAATCCTTTAACTACTGTGTCTATATGCGCGCAGAAATCTTGTGCTTGTGATAATGAGAGCGCCTTTAGAGGTTCGAACGCAAATTGGCCTTCCGGCTCGGAGAGCTTTCTATAGGCAAAAAAGGTATATTCAATACCTGTATTATTTTCGGACCGCCTATAGAACCCATAATGTTTTATTGTAGTGAGGTTCTTGTCGTCGACAACGCGCTCGTGATGCCTCTGTTAATTGCAAGCATCCATAGGCTAGATTACTTGTTCACCGTTAGGCGGGCCGTAAGACTATTTGCCGCCCTAGCCGTAGTTTATATATATATACGTTCTCGGGGCACGTGGCTTCTACCGTAGGGTACGATCGGTGAATATTATCATAGCCATCCGAGTCGGGCCGTTAACAGATACTAAAATTACGTTGTTTAGTTTTTTTTCCCCACCCTCAGTGCTAAAATTCTATTTAATCTTTTTATTGCACCAAATTCATCATCATAACGGGAATGACTCGGTGAAAAGTTACGGGTGTGTTCACCACACATAAAGTAAGCAAGGAAGAAGAAACAAAAATCGTAAAATTTAAAACCAACTTCCCGTCGGTTGATAAATGAGAGAGAGAGAGAGAGAAATATTCCATTTGAGCCGCGGTCACGGGCAGTCCGTTTCAAATTTCCAATCGCAGTTGGCACTGCACTTTCCATATGGCCCGCATTTGACACTGGACCGGGGCAAACGTGTAGGTCTGCGATTTTGAACACCATTAACCGTTCGCCCGTGGGTAAAGCGCTATCGCTTTGTTTATCCCACGCCGAAAATGCGGAGCAGCGCCATTGCGTTTCTCTTATGGAGCCAGTAACGAAGCGTGACCAAGATGCTGTTAAGAACAATTGTATACGTGCTTATTGCAGTTTCTATTACTCTAAAATTAAGTTTTTTTTTTTTTTATAATATAACAATAAAAAATGAACACTCGTGTAATAACCGAGAAGATAAAACATTCCAGTTATAAAGTCAAGCATAAAAATCTGCATTAAGTTCGGCAATTTTACGACATACATAAGAAAAATCTACCGCACTAAGGGTTAACGTTCCAAACGCAGTTGGCACTGAACATGTCCGCATGAGTCATGCATTTGACACTGGTCCGTGGTAAATGTGTAGCTCCGTGATTTTAAACACCATTAGGTAACAATTGAGCACCAGCACGACCGCAGGGACAGCAATTTGGGTATTCAAATAAAAAAATAAAAATTATAGAACAGTATAGACGGTGTGAGCTGTGCAATAAGGAAAATGAAATAATAAAACAGGTCCACGGGTACGAAATGATTTAGTAATTTTTCATAAACTAAAATCGCAATGACGATTAATAATAATTAAAAAAAAAAATTGGAATAATTAACAAGTGCTACACCAATTATTACTAATTTCACCTATTTTTTATCCGCAACTAGAGCACGTATGAAGCGCTGAAGGCGGGCGAAACAGGTTGCTGTCCGTAGTGACCTATTTTAACGATATGATTTTGATATTTATCTATATTCATTTCACGAAACCAACCATTCCATCGAATAACCTATCGCCTACCAAGAAAGAACAATCCGAGTATATAATAAAGAGAATTTGAGTTTATCATAACTGCAACCAATTTCTGTTCATTAGTCCCATTGGGCTATAACTTCTATCTAAATTAAATAACAGCATGTTACAAAGATTACATAAACATCCATCGTGAATTGATAACGGCATGCGTTTAACTAAGTTGTTACATAGGGATATCACAAAACTCCTCCCATGCTGAAAATCTTTCGCTCAGTTTAATCAAACGTCGCTCTATGAAATTTGGTATTGACAACTGTTTTTTTTAAACCCATTTGCATTAAAACGTGCCGATATATGGTGAATACGTTTTACAATATTGAATAGAGAAGGCGAAGAACAAGGGAGGAGTTAATGAAAAAAAAAATAATGAAATTATGGGCGGTAACGCCCCCCGCCAATTTCACGGTATGATATTTTCAGAGGGTAATAATAAATAACGGTTGAAAGCTAGAGATATTTAGGAAGGCATTTAGGTGGTGCATATGAACAGACCAAAAATATGCGCACAGCCTCCATGGCCATCCCTTCATTGCTGAAAATCGTGCTCCTGGTGCATTGACCTACAATAAAACGATTCAATCGGCTCCCATTGCTGGCAATTTTAGCGACGGCACAGATTTCGTTACATTTTTTTTTAAAGCAAAGTTTAAAATAGACGAACCGAAAAACACGACAATTACGTACAAAATAAGTAATAAGCGTATTTTGACAGGTTGAAAGGTGAATGGAATTTTTTAATTTTCTAATTTCACGATTTCAGACGTATTGAAATAAAAAATACTACAACTGAGGTATTATACTACAAAGATATTTCGTGTTTGATGAAATTAACATAAAGTTAAACATCAATTATTATTTATTTGCGACAGACGATGGTAATTACACAGAGGGAGGGGTGAGACTCGAGAAAGAAAAGAAATAGGTGTAGTTAAAAAAAAAAATTGGTTAACTTTCTCAAAATAGGTGTACATTACTTTAAATATGTATTTCGTATACAGCCTAATAATATTAATTATAACAGTTAATTTTACCAGAACATTGTGTTTCGTGTTAATTTTGAATGTCCATCGGCAACTTGCAAAGCGCTGTGCGGCAAAGCGAACGCCGATATATGAGATTTTTCCGGTTTAATATTCCCGTAGAGTATATACGAAAGGACGGGCAATTTCAATTTCGACCGAAATGAAAGGCTCTGCAGATAAGAGGAGAGGGAGACTTTTCAATGATCCTTTCTTGACGCAAGAGGGTTTAGAAAGAAGATTTGTTTTATAATTCCAGTGCTACATACATAGTGGAATTTGTAAGGGGGTGGTTAGGTTTTTTCAAATCCAACTGGATAGCTATCACCCTCTAACTCGATCTCTTTCTGTAAAACCATTGCTATATTCTAACGTTCTATAGATATTCACCTAAAAATACGCTTTTTACAACATTACATTTCAATTTAAAATACTACTGTGTCTGCATAATTAAAATTCAAGATTAAATTTTAATAACACCGATAAAGGAAACCTTATGCAATGCTTCCTTGAATAATGAAACTATAGTATAGTGCTTTTAACAACTACATACATATTAATACTATTTAAAAAAAAAAACTTAATTGAAAATATTATTTAAAGACCTTACTTAAAAATGGTAATATTAAGTCTCAAACATATGTGAATAAAACAAGCCATTTGCCAGTGTCTCAATTTACATAAATATATTCATGCAGTCAAGTACAACTACCTTACAAGTGCCTTATAATAATTATGAAATATTAACGAAAATTATGTTTATAGGTTATTTATAATAATGTAGTTTTTATTTATAATAATGTAGTTTTTGAATAATAGATATGTTAGATAGATAAATTATTTCATGACAAATTTTTAAGCATACAACAAAATAATATTAATTACTGATAACAATTTATAAATGATGTTAATTTAGACCAGATAACTGGCATGAGATGAATCACCTAAAATGAGGAATGTTTTGTACAAAAACAGACATATTACATGACTGTTTTGACATATTGCTGTGTAACTTTATCACAAATTTACATACATGGTTTACCACTTGATTTGTAACACGGAGGTTCGAGTTTCAATACCAGGGCCACATGCTTAGTGTAGTCTGAATGGTGGTAAGGATTATTTAAGCCCACCAGGCTGGCAACCTTCCTCAACTTTGCTGTACTGCAGCAGTCATATACATATGAGAGCCAGAGTATTCTTCACGATTTTTTTTTTTTGTTTTACCATCTAAAGCCCCATTGTCACTTAATATCATATGTCAATTGAGGTCAAGACACTTTATTTTATTAGACACTTACACATAAAATATATATAAAATACCTACACAGAGAACTGTTGTGTACAGTAATTAGTGTTACAGTATTAGTTACTTTAATAAATCATGAATTGTAAATAATCTATTGACTACTATGTTAAATAAACCATAGCATGTATCTTTCACTATAAAGTAATGTGAAATGTATTACTAGGTTAGTTATTAGACTATTAATTTCAACTATTCCATATCAAATCATAATTACTCTCGATTAAGTAGAAAAATGCTGATTACCCACCACTAATGATTATTAAATTTAAAGAAAGTAGTGGAAGAAGGACACAAATTTTACATCAAATCTTAAAACATCTACACTACTTTCATAAACGAACAGCATAAAAATTATCTTAACTCATTATCACTTCTTATCTGTCAATACTAAGCAAAATACATTACGAAGAGAACTATAAAATTTATGTGCTCCATACATTACATAAACTAAATTATTTCGGTATACAAAATTATTCAATTATAGATAATAAAAGACGATTACAGACAATTCCACCTACATTTGAAATTGAAAAGTATTATTTAATCTTTATTTTTTGCCCATAAGGATACTTCAAACTATTCAAAATATGAGTATTAATGAAAAAATAGGAGGGTAATTTTGATTAGCGAATTAAGGCCCTCAATTTTATTAGAATTTCAAGTTTTGTTAAACAGTAAAATGTAGATAAATGTAAAACAGTTAATAATATTACGTATTCTAAAATCTATATTCAATATACACCTTCAAATAATCACGTAAAGATATACCGGATTTTTTTTTTAATTTAGTTACACCGACAGGTTACAAGAAATCTATTCACATGACATAATAAGAAAATGCGTGTCAGACAGCACTGTAATCCCGATAATAAATTATATAAACGATTTCGTAATTAATAACCAACTCTAAAATATTTTTCATATATAAGGCTAATAAGATGTGAAATGAAGCGGTCAATGTCGACTACAATATCTAGACATGAATTATCGACCACATCAATGATTTTGCGGATGTCATCGACTTTTATGAAAGTAGAAAAATTATAAACAGGTAAGCCGATAACAATTTTTCGCAGTGTAATAAGTTGATACTCACAGTCTAAATGTTTCTTTTTAGGAGCAATCATTTCTTCGGTAGTGGCTTTACATACAGATTTTGCCAGTCCCTGCCCAGCGATGCTATGCCGAGCAGCTAAAAGCCTGTCGTTTATAGTTTGTCCCGCCATCTTCACGTTTAGTCCTGACATAAACTAATTATCTACACTATAAATCACTTATTTTTTCCCTCTTTTTAACAAATTCACAAAATATGTAGGACGATGACGGGTAAAATATGTCACCGCCCCCCCGACTGGCACAATACTAAATTCAAGATGGCTGTCTCGGTTAAAAGAATTAATTGCCAATAGAAAATATGTCGCCCGTTCTCTATTAAAAATATATTGTGGTATTTATGGTTTAGACAAAAAATAATTTTTAGAACGTGTAAAATTAATTATTTTATTGTAATAAATTGCTTCAAAAATTTATATTGAGAGTCTAAGTTTTTATATATATTCTTATAGTGATAAATGAGGTAGCAGAACTTATACATCTTATAAAAATATTCTATATTATAATGTAGAATGTTTTTTCACTAAAATAATTTTAAAGGCGTAGTATCATCAATAAATTCAGACAGTATTATATTTTTTATTATATTCTATTTGATGAATAATGTACAACATACCAAAAGTACTACATAACTGTACTAGTCACTGCCTTCATGACGCAGTGGTTCAGCTGCTTGCATTGAAACGTAGAGGTCAAACGTTTGATTCCCGGGCCATAGAAGTAGTGGAGTCTGGTTGGTGGTACGGTTTTTCAAACCAGCCTGGCTAGCTATAACCCTCAATGTCAATCTGCCGCCATAACAGCATTGCTGTGTTCCGGCAGTCATACATGTAAGTAAGAACCAGATGTATATTCTGGGCTAACATGCTTCGCCATCTACGGCCTCATTGTCACTTAACATCAAGAGAAATCGAGGCCAAGCGTTAGCCCATAACCGATAAAAAAGTTACAAGAATTACTACGAGAGATATAAATTTAACTTTTTTGGAGATGATCTGGCAGTAAACAAATTCCTTTTGTGTTCCACGATGTATTAAGAATTATTTTATTCTATTAATGAAATCAATTAGAGATTCTACATCACAATAGTAAATTTTGACAGCTTTTAGTGATGTTAACGATACGATGGTACATCTCTATAGACAATTACGTTTATTTTATACCAGTAGTATGGACCATGTAATTTTTTTCTTTAATTACAAAACTTTGTATAAAGTTTGATTTACAGTAACGTTTGCGTAGTTAGTTTAAAGAAGAAGTAATTTAAAAAAAGAATAATAATTGTTATGTTTTACAAAGATAGAAATTTTACACATTACTAGTGTCCATGTTTTAGAAACAAAATGGCTAAGAAAAAAAACAGTAAAACTAAAGCAAAGACATCGAAACTTAATACTACGAGCTTGACTACTTCCGATAATATTACCACAGAGGTGATAAATGCTACATTAGGTGCTGCTAATCAAGCTATATTTCTAAAAGTTTGTAGACTTTGTGAGACTAGGGATGGCCCGTTTCTTAATATTTTCGATTCTGAAAAAGTTACTGCCAAGAAGATTGAAGAGCTAATGCCTTTCTGGGTATGTTTTGTATATTTTTAATTTTTTTCTCACATTGATATTGTTATTTTCAGGCGCGAAACAGTACGAGTTCGATTTTATAGTAGAATAATTTAATTCAATTTAATTTCACCCTTTTTGCTATCCTTTATTTGACAACCATTTGTTATGCAGCGGTTTACTGTTTGCATTGTAAACCGGAAGTCCCGGATTCGATTCCCGGGCCACGGTAGTAGTAGTCTCGATGATGGTAGCAATACCCTTCTGGCTACCTACCATCCTCACTGTCAATTTGCCCCTATAACAGCATGGTTATGTTCTAACAGACATATATGCGAGAGCCAGAAGCACAACTTCTCCATCTGTTCTCATTGTTACTTAAAATAACTGATAAAAATTATTGCCTTTTAAAATACATCTACCTTATCATTTCTCTGCTCGACTCAAGTTAAAACTTGAGATTCCAGTTTCCTAGAAGATAAAGTACTGAGTTAATCTTGTATGTGCAGTGTATAAGTAAACAAATATATATTTTTTTTATCCATAAGTTTCTATTTTTTCAACTTTATTATGTCTACTAGCCCATATTGGTTTTAAAATATCTTTTTTAAAATCACATATTTACATAACATCTATCGCATTTAAATAAGTATGTTATATTATAGTCCTAAAATATTATCTAATATGTTTTGATCTGTCCACATTTATTCTGTGCTATCTTAATGCACCCAAATTTTCTCTAGGCTGTCTACTGAAAGGTATTCTGAATGTCAGAAAAACTCACAAGGTGTTATAATCATACACGTCTAAAACCTATTATCTAGTCCAAATCAAAATAAAAACCAATTTTTCATAAACACGTCCCAGTATTTGTTGAGTGAAACACACCAAAACATTATTTTTTAAAATGTTTTGGTTTTTATATTAATTGTGTTGACCGTTACAGTGGATTTTTTTTAAAGATATCCTATGTGCAGATAAGTGTTCCAACAGAGTAAATATTAAAATAAAATTGACCACCTTTTATTGTTGGTTATTTATTGTGAAAATGTTATAGTTACATGCTTATGGAAATTTTAATTGCCATGTCAGATTTGTTTTAATATCAATATTACATCTATCTTACGATTGTAATTTTCTTTTAATTAAGCAATTAAGGAATTTTTGTCTTTAACATATTCACACTGGTGTTGATTTTTGTTTATCTTGCTGTGGGGCATCATATTCAATTAAATATTTATAATTTCCATGAATGAAAGTAAAGTGAAACAAATTTCTGTAAATGATAGGGACAATAAAATAATTTGCTACTTTATGGCATTTGTTCACTTGAAATATTCAAGCTGTTGTGTACATTTTCCATGTATTTGTCATATACTGAGTGAATAGTGTGAGATACACTTGGCTTACACGACCCTATAGGAGGGACATCTGTGAACCACCAAATGGTTTAAATATATCAAATATCTTATTCATTTATTTAAAAACTTTTTACATGTTTTATATTAATTAAAACTATTCTAAGCATAAAACGTATCATATAGGCGAGCTTAACTCATTATGAGTTCTCTACCAGCTAACCTTTGTGAGAGTGAAATAGGATATGGGAGTTCTTGCTAGGGTAAAATCTTATTTCATCACTGTCATCATTCTTTTCTATCTGTGTTGGTTTACTGCTGCGTATAGGTTGAAATCCTCCATATACATCATATGTGGTAGTAAAATTTACCATGGGGAATGTTTCGAGTAATTATACGTCTTAATTACGCCCGTTGTATTATTCCACCATCTCAGTACACGACACAACGCCAAACTTCATGCTCACCATCTGGATGAGACTGGCAGTCTTTCGCTGTGCCTTTTCAC
>DWQX01005717.1:0-12513 GCA_018245475.1 Pharmacophagus antenor
TGAAAAGGAATAATAAAAGAAGTTTATTCTATATTTTACAGTCCAGTACTAATCATTTTAGATCAGATGCAACAATAAAGAAAAAGGAAATGTTTTAAAAACTTACTTATGTACTTGGTTACCACTGATTTTTTAAATATCATTTTAATGCAGTCGCTACGATAAATAGTAGCTGAGCTTAGCAATTTGTATATTTAATTTCTTTATTATTTTTTCTTTTTGCCTGATACTGAGGTCATATTCCGGGGCTTCAGAAATAGTTAAGATAATTGCAGGATTTTTCGATCGCTAAGATGTCATCATTAGGGGTAATGTCCGAAGTTTTTAAATAAGAATAGACACAAATAAAACTCTTAAATTATTTATTTAATATTTTATAAAAATTACAAAATACTTATGAAACATAAGTGATTCTATCGAAACAATAAAACTTAATTGATAATCACAGTTAAAAATACTGCAATTTAAAAAAAAATAAATAATACAGAGTAATAAATTAAAATGAAATATAACATTATAAAAGCGGTGGGCATAGAAATATGTCTGCCATTTAATTATTCGATTTACAAATGTATAATAATAAATGTAATACATTAAGAAATATTAATTGCCTATATATATATAAAAATAATAATAGCACATAAGAATTGAAATAAATAGAATGATAGTGTATTTGATAAAATATTTAAGGATGATAAATAAAAAAAAAATAGTTTTGATAAAAAGCATATAGTTAACCTAAATATGAATATAACTAATAAATTATTATTTACAGACAAAATGCAATTTCCGTATATTAAAACTAATTTATTTTATGAATGTTTTTACGATTTCATAAAACCTATATAGTTTATATTTAGGAACAATACAATAAATAATATAAACCTAATTAGAATAAATAACTTAACTATAGCGGTATAAGTTAAACAATTTGGTATTTAGTTGGCTGTTTCGTAAGGCATGTAGCTGCTATAGTCGGCGTCATATGCTCTGCGGTATCCACCGTGATGGCCATGCTCGTGCTCATGATGCTCCTCGTGGCTGTGGGAGTGGTGATGGGAGACCTCCGGTTTGGTGATGATCTCGTAAGTGGTCGACTTGTGGCCGCCGCTGCCTTTGAGTCCTACCAGCGCTGACAGCAGGAGTGACATCAGAGCTGTCATTAGCGCTTTTCCCGCTAATAAAGCGAGCGCGCCTAACGCCGCTGCGGCCAATGCACCTGTCAAAACAAAATATGACAATTCAGTTATCCATGGTTCTATAATAAATAATAATCATTTTGGTAACTGTGACTATGGACACGGCGATGCCATATATCTTCGTTTATTCCAAAATGCTATTATTCTCTATTTATAATGCATTACTATGTACATTAGTTTTAACAAGCTAATACATAATAATTTTAATTACCTATCTATTTAGAATTACCTCTATAAACTTTTAATTAAGCATTAAAATATATTTTTATCAAGTGCCTTTTCAATATTTTTTTCAAATTGGAAATGATTGCCTAAATGTGTTTGGAAGGCGCCTTATCATGTAATTTGTGTATCTTGATTCTTTAGGATCTATATATTAGTGTTAAGTTAGTTAAAGATGCTTGTGTTAGATAAGATATATATTATATTATAATATTATAACATCCAATGAAAATAACATTATGTTTACACGTTGCTCATAAACTACCCAAGTTGTAACACGTGCTAAAAATATTGCGTTCATTGCAAGTTTTTTTCATCAAAAGTTTTGGCTTATTATAACACAATTAACCAAAATGTTATTGGCTCGATTAAATAATTTATAGACAAGCAAACCAAGATCCAGTTCTAAGTTCGTCTATACTCAGTGATCATAACAGAGTGTAGATATGAAAATTTATCTTTCATATCAAGAACATTTTTATTTATTATTTTTGTAGAGCGGAGAAATTTCATCCAAAATATTGCAACAATTAAAACGCAGCAAAAGAACTGGGTAATTCTTTAGTTGATGTTATGAACAGTATTTCGGAGGTCAACTAACCCTTCATCATCAACGCAGCAGCGAGCAGCGCACCGCCGCCTCCCTTGCCGCCGCCCAGTCCTCCACCACCACCGCCCTTCCTCCCAACAGACTCCCCATCAGCCTTAGCTATCTCCAAGGCCTCCTTCGACGTTTGCGGATCCAGCAGCTTATACCTCAATGAGTGCCCGTCCAAGTAATCCTGAAGCCGGTATATGAGGAACCTGTTGAGCTTCTCCTCCGGCTTCCCAGGGAACTGTCGTGAGAGTTCTGCCGCCATTTCCTCCGGGCTAGTGTTCGAAGTGTAATTCTCCTTTATTATGCTCAATCCGGGCAATAGTGTCAATTCATCGCGCGAACTCAGATCCTCCAAAAATGAGAGAACGTGAATCTTCAAACATTTAGCATTAAACATGCTGTTGCATTCTTTGTTCAGTGACCTACCAGACCTCTCGGTGTAATTAACATGGTCATTTTGGATTTCGTTCGACGTTGATCCATCAATAGAGCCTTTCGATTTATACACACTACACATTAGCACAAATGCGAATGCTTTGGACGCACTGCTAAACATTTTGACACTTTTCACACTTCACTTTATAATTTGGATGTTTTTAATAATTTTGACGCATTTCGATCAACGTCCGAAACTGAACTGATGCAATCGGAATCGGCTGAATTTATTTTATACTTTAAGTGAAGAGTAAAAATCGAGCAATTGCCGATTGATTGTAAAAAAGAGAAAAACTGTATCCGAGTATTGTTAGAGAGTCTCATGCGCCGTGACGAAAATGAAACTCTAAAGACCCCATAATGAAAAACGACAAGTTTCACTTCAATAATTTCGTTCAACGAAAGTGTTGCTAATATTTAATTAACGTTATATTTTCGATTATCAGAATCACTTATTGAAATGTTAACTAACAAAAACGATTTTGAACCGCTTAAATTATATTATTTAATGATAATGGCAATTGCTATGGTTGTCGTCCTACATCTGATTATAACTTATTTATAATAAGTTTATGTAAAATTTCACATAGCGAAGTTTTTCTTGAACCATTGATGATTAAATTAGAAAATTTATAGGACAGTTCATATTACATATTTTGTTCATAACCAAAACATGAGAAAATATTAAAGTAAATAGAGGAAAAAATTAATAATTGAGTCAAAATTTTCGGAATCCTATTTGACAGCCTTAGTACATTATGAAAAGCTTCGTGATTGAACTACGGAACCCCACTATTGAGCTTTAGTTAAGCTCGTGCCTTAATATTTCTTGCTTCATGTACATTTGTCAATATGTCTCAGTTAGTAATGTTGTAATATGTGCCTGTTTTGTTTGTAAAAAAAATTAAGTGTTTGAATGCCACCGTGGCGCAGTGGTTCACCCGCTTGCCTTGTAACGTGAAAGCCGCGGGTCCGTATACCAGAACACAGGTGTAGTGGAGTTTGCCGCGGAAGATTGCATCCGCGTACCTGCAGCCCCGTCAATCGGCGTGTGACGGGATACCGTGAGGTTTTAGTGGGTATAACGAGTGCTTCACTCTCGGGGAGTCACGCATAACAGCCTTGAACCTCCCCTAGTCGGGCGGTATGCGTAAGGCATTTCCCCACGTAAAAGAAAAGGTGTAATGGAGTTTGGAGATTGGTAGGGTTTTTCAAACCCGCCTGGCCAGCTACCACCCTCTATGTATGCCGCTATAACAGCATTGCCGTGTTCCAGTAGTCATACATGTGAGAGCTAGTATTGTTCTGGGCGAACACGCTTCACCATATACGGTCTCATTGTTACTTAACATCAGATGAAATCGTGGCCAAACAGTAACCTATAACCTTTGAAAAAAAATATAAATCAACATCTGAGACATTTTTCACACGTAGTACTCTGATCCCAAGATATGTACGTAGCCAAGCAGCACCTATAGTATGAGTTAACAGTCACAGATATGTATAAATATTTTTATTTACATGTTTATTCCGAGCGGATAATGAAAGCATGAGCCTTGGTGTAAGAGCGAGTGCTATTAATACCTTTACATCAACAGTCTAGGTAGGCACAATGCGATCAAAAGAAATGCAACGTGGACGAACACGCTTCATCATGTACGGCCTCATTGTCATTTAAGATCCGAAGATATCAAGGCCGTGTTAGCTCATAACCGATATAAATAAAATAAAAATTAAGTTATGCAAAGATTACGCTATTTATATGAATAGTAAAATCACATCGATTTTGCACATATTTTCATTCAAATAACGTCGAAAACACAATCCATGTTAATTTATTCTTACTATTTTTTTTTATCTTAATTTCATTGGGGGTCTTTATCTGTTCTTACTAATATGTTAAGGTAATCAGTAAAAAGTTAACACTTGCATTAAATTTCATGTGATAATTGACAATGCGCCCGTAGATTGTGAAGCGTTGCACAGATCACTCTGGCTCACGTATATACAAGTGTCGGACCACAGCAACGCTTATATGTACCATCCGTTATAACAATGTTTATATATTACTTTTGCTATATCGGATGGTACTTTAAAGGGGATCATAAAAGAAGGTTACTGGTTGGAAGTTTATTTGTCCTATGCCAGTGGCGTGCCTGCTGAACAGACCATTAAATACGATGTTTCATAATATCGTATTTAATGGTCTGTTCATAAATATCGTTATGTGTTTTTACCATTTATATCTTTTTCGTGTCAATAATTTTTGTAAATTATAATTAATCAATTTTAGTGTATTTAAATAGAGTGTCGATCTTTAAGACTTTTATAGCAGCTTACAACACTTAATTTTAGGGTACAGTATACAAATTTTCTTATTAGTCAATCTCGGAAGTATGAGGAGGCATTGGAGACTGGTGTAAGAGCGACGTTTTATTCAAAAGATATTAAATTATCTTTTGTTGAAGATTGTTTAACTGTTCTAGATTATCCGCATTCTAAGCTCGCTGGCGTGTCCTACTCCTAGAGTTTGGAAATGTTTAGCCAAAACTTGCCCCTATCTAAGGTGAGTCTAAAAAGTTCTTCTACAAATGTAAAGCGAGATTTTAGATTGATATCAAAGCCATTTAACACATGTGTATTATATATGTTTGTGTGTCTATATATTAGAATAATAATAATGAATTAAATAATACGCTCAACAACAATGCGTATAAGAGTAAAGTACAACTCTATGATACAGGTTGAAAAAATTACTAAGAAATTTTTTGTTGTGAGCATGGAAAGATTTTTTTACTTAATTTTCCTTTAAATTATGTCGTAATTATGTAAGCAAATTTGGATAAAGGGATTTGTCAACAAATATTCAAACGAAGTTACGAGAGATGTCTTCTTACCATAGTCTAATATCAACTTGCGATCGCTTTGTATCAGTGTTGATAAAATAAGAATACATAATGTGTTATCTTTGCCATGAAAATGATCAGCACAGTTCTAACTTTCACTGTTCGGTTAGAGAAAAAAAAAACAAAAAAGAAAACTGACGGCCAAGCAGCTGTGGTTGGTCAGACAAAGAAAGTATGCTTTTAGTCTATGGTTCTTTTATTTTAGATTAAAGAGTTATATTTAGGACAAGAACGCTTCTTAGCGCAACGGCTTACAGCTTGCTCTGTGCCGAAACATGGCCGGTTTGACTCCAAGGCGACGTGAATAATTAAGTTTTGATTATTTTAGAAATTACTGAGCTTCAGCAGATTTAATTGTAGAAGAAGGAAGATAATATTGTCAAATTCTGCGCGAGCACGTTTTAGGCTCTGTTGTTGCTTAACTTGATGTGTATTTATGATCAAGTTTTGTTTTCATTATAAAGTGTTACTTTATTGGCAAGATTATAGGTACGTCATTCTTCAATGAGTATTAAATTTAAATGTTGTAAAGATAAAAAAAAAATTTAAGGAGTAGTTAAGATTGATTTTGCATCGATTATATCCAGGTACAATATTTTGAAATGAAATTATATAATAATAAATGAATGAATATTATAATAATTTTATCATAAACGAAATATATTTGAATCATGCGAAATACGACTCATCAGTGTAGTGATAAAGAAGTGGTTTCGCACCTTCTAGATCAGAGGTTGTACATCGTGGATTGAACTTAGACAAATATAAATGATACCAATACAGGTTCTACTCGGGGTCCACTTTAAATATTTATACAAAATTCATGTTTCCTCAGTTGAATTTAGGGTTCACAATCTTTTCAAATAAATGTACAAATATTTTCAATATTTTTTATTAATTTTTGGTGCACATAATACAATATTGAAATATTTTATATACACAATCAGAAAAAAATATCACATACATTTTATACTACCATTAAGTATATGAATACAATTTTTACATATTAGAATGATGTAAATTATTCGTTCATGAATAAATATTTATTAATTAATATACTAGTATTTGATAATTAAAAAAAATAAAGCTCGAACAATAAAATTCTATATTATGATTAAATATTATATTCAATTTTGCATAAATATTATTAATTAATTGAGCATCAAATACAGAATAGAATATATCAGTATCATCATCAGTATCAGTGTAAATAATTATTGATAAAACGAAATGCTTAAGAAAAATTATTACATTTGATGTTATAGATACATTTTAGTACATATTAGATATTTATAATACACAAAACAATAACATAAATATTATCAAAATAAATAAATAAATACGGTGGCAATTCTTAAGCTAACGAATAAATAGTTTCAATAAATTATTTTCCCTAACAATAAATCTTTTAAAAATGCAATAACTGTTCTTATTAGTACAGATTATAAGGTAGAGTATTGGAATATTACAAAATTATTCTAAAACATATAAATTATAATTTTAAATTATTCTCAAATCACTTCCTCGAAATTTTAATCTATCCATTGTTCTTCCGTTTTGTAATTTGTGTTGCTAATTATTTGAAAGACTGTTCTATTCAGCGTCTTCTAACTTTAAGGTTCCTTCCATATCCCGAATGACCATAGGCGCCGACATCCTCGTGGGCTGTGGAATGTGAGTGTGAGTGGCTGTAGACAGGCTTTGATACGATTTCATACGTAGTCGATTTCTGGCCTCCAGACAGCGACTTCAGTCCGACGATGGCCGACAGGAGCAGCGACATCAGAGCCGTCATCAGAGCTTTACCAGCTAGCAGTGCTAGTCCTCCAAGCCCGATGGAGAGCAGGGTCCCTGTGACGAGAAAACAGTTTAAAATCAATTTATGTAAGAACAAAAGTCGACATCTGTAGACTCAAATTATATAATTTGCTCCTATTTGTTATCGCTTATGTGCTAGCACAATCTCGCTGTCACCTGATGTTAAGTGATAATGAGGTCGTAAATGGTAAACCGTGTTGGCCTGGAATACTTCTGGCTTTCACATGTATGATTGCCAGAGCATAGCAATGGTGATTTAACAGCAGATTGACATTTAGAGTGGCTAGGCGAGCGGGTGCGAAAAACCCTATCACCATGTTCCGACGGATATACATGCGAGTGCCAGATGTTTACAGGGCGATCATCTACGGCCTTATTCTCATTTAACATCAAGCGGAATCTTGGCCAAGTTTTAGCTCATAAACGATAAAAAATATGTGTTTCATTTATCGCAAATCTCTGTTTACAAGCAATCTGTCCGTTACATTGTAGCTCGCAAATGGCTACGATTTTAATTGATAATTTTTTATTTCAAAATCGATTATAATATATAATAACTATCTATACTACACTAATAAATATATATATATAATAACGATTATAATAACTATCTTTTCAAAGTTCTTTGCTATTTAAAATTATCTGTTCCAGTATCTAAGGATTTTTCATTTGTTCCAATTTTGATTTGAGTATTATTTTTTTCTGTCGGCGATGATAAAGTTTTTATATTATTATTTTTTTATAATAATTTGTTGATTCAGGTGTTACTTTGCGCAACTGTATGATCAAAAAACTCGAAAAAAATTAGATATATATATAATTTGCAATTTCGGTTTTTTCTATCGCAAATAAACAACATCGTACTGTCAAACGAAGCTTTAGAATACCGCGTGCAGTGGCGAAACGCGTTGAAATGTTAATTTAGTCGTAATGTTTGCGACTGAAAAAGCGGAAATCAGCAAAACTATATTTTTATTTTATAGGAGTTTGTACACATTATGATTTGTTTTTTTTAATTTCTTCACACGCATTAATATAACACACATAGTCAGTTACACCACACTGATAAAAAACCTATATGTTACTTATATCAATTCGTACAATATTCGTGAAAGAGACGGTAACATATCAAATAGTTTTCTAAGAATAAAAAATTATAGTCTCGGCTTCATTTGTGGTCACTATAGCTGCAGCCTCTATCGGTACTTTCGTTTTTACCACTTAACAGTAACGAGTAAATTATTTTTTCCCGTTTCAAACGGTGCTGTAATATCTGGAGTTACAAATAATTTCACTGTTTATTATATCAATCAGTGTTATACCCAGGCATTACTATCAGTGTTTAAAAAGGTATAGGTTTAAGTAACTTCACATTCAAATTTGGCAAATATAAAGAGGCACTCCTATCTGGCTATCACCATCTTATTGTCAATCTCAAACCATAAAGCCGTTGTTTTGTTCCGATTGGTTCATTTTTATTAGTTAGAACCTAACACTGATTTGATATTATGGTCGGAGACGATATGGCCGTACAATATAAAGAGTGCTCGTCCAGAACACTTCTGTCTCTCAAATGTATGACTACAAGAACACAGTAATGCTCTTATGGCGGCAGAGTTTCATTGAGGGTAGTAGTTTGCCAAACTGATTTTGAAAAAAAAACTTCAAAACTGTAATACATCTGATCCCCGGAATTGAACATGAGACTGTGTAACATGGCAAGCTTTCGTTCCCAATGTAAAAACCACTGCAATGTAAACGAATATCGGTATCCAGGTGCGTTAACATTAGGAGACATATTTTTTTTTATTGAACCAAACGTTACTTTACGGAACTCAGTACATATATTAAATAAAAAAATTATTTGCTATTTTACGATTTTTCAATCCCAAATATTACAACCAAAGTACAAATTTAATGCGTTTTGCCAGGAGTTGATAATTGGCCGACAGGACTACGGCCTTTAACGTGTCCTGAAGATGCCATTTGCACTTCCGACACGCGGTATGATTTTAATTTAGTCACAACAGTTCCGATTAAAGCAAGCTAACTAGCAAAATAATTATTATTTCATTAAGAAAACATTTTCTACAAAACATCTTGTGTTTTATAGATAGATTAATTTAACGCAGACGTATCCCGCTGTCAAAAACGACTATTATTAAAAAAATAGTTGATAATAATCTATTCGTGATTGTCTCATGCGTGCATACTCTAGACTGATCCGATTTTGATTCGGTTTTCGCTTTTTGAAAGCCTTTTCGTTTAATTAAAGATTTACTACGCCTTTTAGACTGGAGAATCGACATTTGTAGCAGTTTAACTACAGCCAATAGATTAAAAAAAAAA
Organism: Pharmacophagus antenor; assembly: GCA_018245475.1. Taxonomy (NCBI): domain Eukaryota; kingdom Metazoa; phylum Arthropoda; class Insecta; order Lepidoptera; family Papilionidae; genus Pharmacophagus; species Pharmacophagus antenor. The sequence goes on from DWQX01005717.1 coordinate 9,528, forward strand.
TCTATGAGTATACCGATGGAGTTCCAGTCCGTACATACATAAGTATTCAAAACTATAGTGAATGTAATCAACTAAGGAATAATTCAACAATATTCAATTTTGTTATAAACATACATTTTGAATATCATTATGTAACTGATGCATAAAAGTCTTATTTAAACTCGGAAAGTATTAAAAAAAACTCTATTTTGATCATAGAACTAAACTTTTTACGCAATTCCTTGGATTTACTAACATGAAACATTCCTATAAAGATTGTCTCGGTTTTTAAATAACAAAGACAGAAAATTTATGTTTGAAATATAACAGACGTAGGGAAATTGTTGATTGTTCCTGGCCAGTTGTAAAATCTGGAATTAAAAAACGCATACGGTGTTGCCCTTATTATTATCGCAGCTCGATCGTTAAATGTCCTCATAAATCCTAATGGCAGTGCGTTTACGGTAACGTAACCACAGTCCACTGTCAATGGACTCTCATTGGCAGCGGTGTAAGTAAAATCGAATTTCATATTTCTCTATAATTTTAATGCTCTGATTCCAAACTTATTATGACCAGGTGGCGTTATAACGATTTTTACTGATTGCTATCTGTGGTTTCTTTTATAAAATTGATGATATATTTATTTTCGTTGCAATTTTATCATTTATTTTATTTTCATTTTAATATTTTGGGACATTTATATGACAACACAAATAATTTAACGATGAAAAACTCCACGGAATAATATTTATATATAGACTTTAAACGTCGATACGATACGATTTACCTGTGCACTATCTATTCTATTTATTTTTATACATTGCAAAACTCCAGAATGTAATTCGTGTCTTATTATAAGAATATTTTTTTGTTTATCAATGAACTTGGAATAATGAAAATGTCCAATAACTGAATAAAGCTATCTATCAGCGATTAAATGCGGAGTAGCACGTTTCGTAGATCTAATAGCATAGGATGCTGATAATTAAAGAAAATATTTTTCTTCTTGAGAAAAAGCGTCCTAAAAAGCAAAGCGTTAACCCGGGTGATAAATAGTACCTAACCTATTTGTTTTTAAGTTTAGTTTGATAAAGGACGAACAGGGAAAAGCATGACTTTCTTATGTATAATCTACCGGTTTATATGAACGCTATTATGGCGGGATATTAACAGTATGAGAAGAGTCGATAGCGAGATAGGTTGCAATAACTCTATCACTGATCAAACTCGAATAAAGCGAGGGGTCTTTATGTCCGAAGACAAGAGCTTTAAAATGTTCGCATAGCAGGCAGTTAAATGCCCATACAAAATTGATGGTACCATAGTAATGATTTGTACGCACTAAATTATATCATGAATATTAATTAAAAAGGCTATGTTGCTGTTATTACGAACTAATACTGATAGGACTTAAGTAACTCTCTCGATTGTACAAGGCGTCTAAGAGTATCTTAGAAATCTTGGTATACGCAGTTTTTCAGGGTAAGTGTCTTCATAGCCAGTTAATGAACACAGAGGAGGTCATCAGACATGAAGTGGACCTATGTTTGTCAAAGTACAACGAAGAACTGGGGGGCTATATGTAGTGGGGCAGTGAGGAAAATTATCCTAAGGATATTGGGCTAAGAGCGACCACTAAGAGATTTTTGAGAAATTGATGATCTAATTTATCGCTAAAATTCATCGTATCTCTCGAATATGAAATACCAGACAGACCATGACGAGATGGTCTTTAGCAAATCTTTCCTATACATGGTACACAGTGAAGATTATTTACACTAAAAAACGATGGTAATGTGTAATATATTAAATCAAATCAAATGATCACTCCGCTATAAACAAAAATCTCATAAAATTATAACCAGACATCAGTTGAAAATCTTCTAACGAATGACAATGATTTTTCATAAACCACAATTATTACTGTCAGATCGTCAAGTATAACATTTCGAGAAATATTACCAAAGTTTTCTGATAATTTTAAAACACAAGAAACGATTTTACTCATCAAAGTATGCGCCTTAATTGTCAACACAACAAGGTTGTTCAGCCCGGTGGTATGAAAACCTAGTGGACGAGAGTCGAATTCCTGGAAGGCCAATGTCATTGCGTTATCGTAATATTTCAAATACTATGCAAGCGCTTGGGAAATGTTTAAGTATTTAAATTCTACTATTTAACTTGCTACTTACTATTTAAAATGACTACTATTAATATATAACTCATGAGTACTATCAAAATAATATAACAAATTATTTTTGGGAGAAAAATCTGTAGGAACTTTATATATGATGTTTCCGTAGCCTATAATAATCCTTCTAGTTTACGTGTAATATAATATTTTTTTAATATAGAAAGTTATTTGATAAAGAATATGTAATTGATTTTAATTGAATTTGTAAAGTAAGAACTTTTTTAATATTTCTACTTTATTCACGATGGCGCAATTTCAAAAACTTTATTTTTATTGCGCTGTAATAATTATTTAAAATGTGGCAGAAAAATTCAATCTTTAGTCTTGGCTTGATGGTTGTCCTGGCAAGTTTTTTTCTTTTAGACTAACCTATCTTTTACTCACAGTAATACTGAATGTACCTATAAATACCAATATATATAAGCTTCCAATATTGTAACTCCTATTATTCATTATTAATTCAATTTATTTCTCAAGGATAAAATGGTCGCCTGCGTTTTATTTTTTTTAACATGTTGAATCTTATCCACAAATTTAAGGACTTTTTTCACTTTTTTTCATTTTTGACAAAGATTGTAATTGAGAAAACATTAATAAGATCCAATGTTCAATTACGTATAAGTGATGCAAGATTTTGTATAGGTATTCATTTTAATATTTTTTATTTAATTTTCAATTTTTTTTTAATTTTTGCAAATCAAAAATAAATGGGGGAATATCATTTGCAAATATAAGAAGTCAAGAGTACTGACCTTTCATCATGAGCGCAGCGGCAAGAAGTCCTCCCATGCCACCCTTCTTTCCTCCCCC
>DWQX01005718.1:0-12510 GCA_018245475.1 Pharmacophagus antenor
CCCCCCCCCCCCCCCCCCCCCCCCCCCCCCCCCCCCCCCCCCCCCCCCCCCGATTTAGCCGTGACATTTTTACATTTCGTTTCCTGCAAACTTATGAAACTTCGCAGCGCAAAAAAAATTGTAATAATAATTTTATTGTGTACGATCAATCTGTGATTCCACAGATTCAAAATAATTCGTATTAAGTATTAGACGGTGGTACGGTGTTTTGAACCCGCCTGGCTAGCTACCATCCTCACCGTCGACCTGCCGCTGTAACAGCGTTGCTGCGGTCCAGCACCATACATGTGACGCCCAGAGTATTCCGAGAAGAGATAGTCTTCAATAAGACTAGAAGAAACAAAAATCATACCAATCTAGATCACCGTCTCTACTCAGGAAATCAATACTAACTTTATTAGTATGTCGCCCACTACACTATATGTCAATAAAATACTTAACTTTATTTCCGTTCGTGTAGAAAGATGGGCGAAATAGCAAAAGTGTTGCTTGCTCGTGTAATTTATAAATAGGATTAGCCAAGCTTTTATTGGGTTAGTGAGGATCCCTAACGAAACGTTATTTTAAATGTTTTCTTCCTATTCTGTACAGTATTTTTTTATAGTACCGTTGAATGGAAATCTAAAAGTATTCTGGGCGAACACGCTTCACCATCTACGGCCTCATTGTCACTTAACATTAGGTGAAATCGAGGTCAAATGTTAGATTTTTGACTGCCACCGTGGCGCAGTGGTTTATCTACTTACTTTTGACGCGTAGGTGCCAGGTCCGATTCTCGAGGCACAGAAGTAGTTTAGTCTGGATGGTAGTGAGATTTTTCAAACCCACCTGGTTAGCTACCACCCTCAATGTAAATTTGCTGCCATAACAGCACTGCTGTGTTCTGGCAGTCTTTTATGTAAGAGCCAGATGTATTCTAGATGAACACCGTTCACGATCTACCGCTTAATTGTCACTTAACATCAGGTGAAATAGAAGGTTAAGTGTTGGCCCGTAACAGATAAAAAAATCCACAAAATATTTTCATGAAAATATAACGCTAATGCATGCAAAGAATGGACTTGTCGCTATAAGACATTCCGGACACCAATTTTTAGCAGTGGAGCGAAGGATCCCGACAGGTTAAAATTATGATAATGAAGCCGCTAGAAGTCACATTTTTGTCAGCTATGCGTTAACACGTTATCGCAATTTCACGTGATGTTAAGTGGAAATGAGACCGGAGATGGTGAGGCGTGTTCTTATAAATTAAAATAGTCCAGATATCACACGAAAGAATGCCGGAACACAGAAACGCTGTTATAGCGGCTTATTAACTTTGGGAGCTAGCCAAGTGATTAACCCCTTACCACGATCCATACTCCTCCACATACGCAGCTGCGACTCAGCTGTTGCCGCTGTCCAGGGTCGATGGCGATCACTTAATATCGCGTGATTGGCACGCCTCATATCTTACCAATTCTACCGAGAGAAAAAAAATGTTCACAAAACATAGGGCGCGACTCTGCGTGTCTCTCGAAAAATTTTTCACAACTAAAGATAATTAAAGTATAAAATAACTGAAGTAGTCCGATTTGTTTTAGTTCTATTCAAATCTTGGGCCCGATTGCCGTGTGCCCGAAATATTTGTCATTACGATACGACGTCACCCCGCGACCACGGACGCGGCGTTCGGCTGTAGGAAAAGGGAGAGGAATCCAGCTGAGAGATTGGCTTTCCAATTACGCATATATTAGATTGAATGGTTAATATTATAAGATATTTCGCAAAGAAATCAATGAAGCATCTCAGTTTTTCCTAATCGATCGATTGTACTTTGTTCCCGTGTATTACGATTTATACGACTGTATGTCATTAAGATCACAAAAGAACAACAATCCTAGGATTCCTGTCTGTCCTCAAACAAGGGCGAGTGGCGAACTTAACGTGACTAGGCAGCCCAAAGTGTGAATAGTAATAAATGTGAAATGTCAGAATGGTTTCTTATTGCAAGCTTGTGTTGAATGTAAAGATTTAATGCTTCAAATTTATAAGAATAAGGCATTATTAAATGACTTATGTTCTTGTTATATCAAAATTAACAATTGTTAGCAGAGACATGATGTATTTATTGTTCAAAATAATAATTACAATGTTACATTTCGATTTCGTTTTGTTACCAAACCACTCATGTTTGTGTATAACTAATGCAAACATAATGAAAATGTACACTATTAATATTTAAACGAGTAATATCTAGTTAGAATTTCGGTTTGTACAAACTAAAGACGATATTTATCACTTATATAGCGATACATTTCAAAATGGCTGCCGTAAAATTTATAACAGTTGCCCTCGTACGTGGAAGCGTACCACTTATTTGTGAGTTATAAGCTTTACCATCCGTTTGCTTCACGATTTCACATCGCTGAAGTTATTGCGTTGCCGCTAAAGCGGAAGGTAAGTTTTGTAACGTTACTTAAATACCGTTTCGAGATGTTAGTGCGAACGGAAAGATTTTATTTTACGGCAGTCAAGCTAGCGGGCTGACGGATCGCGCCATGGTAATTAAATAACTTAGTCTATGGATAGATGTAATGTAGAGGGGGGGGGGAGGGGAATCTTCGAAACACCCTGACTTCTGGAGGGAAGTCAGGGTTATGTGGGTTTTAACCAATAACATTCCCTTGGTTGTGGCGTCACTCCCATACAAACCCGGAAGCCCGACACGCCCCATTTAAGCAATACAGTGCACTAAAATTAATAAATCACAATTACAACAAAGTTTAAAAACTACAAACGTAAAACAATAAAAAAGCATGTCATGTATTAATATATTTTTTTTATTTGATCGCTTATGTAGGTACTCGGGCTTGCTCTGCAGGTACGTCCTTGTTCCTTGGTGCCCATCCGCGGCGTTTTGGAGTCCACGCGGGAGCCTCAATTCGGCAATCACGCGTGGCCCTTTCGACGCTGTTATGTAAAAGTATAACAGTACCACAGAAACGGTCGATTGTTATCATATGTCACTGCTAATTTTATAAAAAAAAAAGCCAAGTGCATTCTGGGCGAAAGCGCTTCGCCATCTACGACTACGTGGTCACTTGACATCAGGTGATGTCGAGGTTAATCGTTGACCGAGAACCGTTAAGATTAAAATTCTCCATACGTGGTACGAATGCGTTTATCATACAAATATTCCTCTAAGACAAAACTTCCAATATCCGTTAACAACCACAACGGGAAATGCCTAGTCGCACAGGATATCGTTTATTCCACTAGCGGAAACTACCGCCTTCCTTCTAACCACATAGTTTTACCATTATTAACATAGATAGTTTTTTAACTACGTTCATAATGTCATTGATGGAAACTAAAGGGGGAATTTTTTTTTGTAAAATATGGCTTTATCACACACTGTGTAGATTTGCTCTAAATTACATCCCGTACGTAATTAATTTACGGCAACTGTTAAACTCACACGCGCTGCTAATTATGTGTGTGTAATATAATGAATACAGTTTTATGAATCTAAATTTAAATTTAATTTCAAATTACATTCGAAATTATAATTATACTGCAGTTCGTTTCTGAAGGAAATGAATATCGGTCGTTTCCTCTTCGATGCGTTTAAAAGAAGACGTATACCAAATTGGTTATTTAAATTTTTGACTGTCTTCGTGGCGCCGTGGCGAAATGTTTATCTTTTCAATTTGAAATTAGTTTATAACCTAATTTCGAAAGTGAAAGTATTGGTTACAGGCTTCTTTCTTTATCCCGCGCAAGTCCGTGCTTAACCAAGCACAAACCCACCTGGTTATGGTGACCCCATGGTTATGAAACCCACCTATTAGTGGTGACGTGATTGTCTGTCACTGCAGCTCGGCGGTTTACCCGCTTGTCTTGTAACGCGGAGGTCCCGGGTTCGACGCCCGGCCACAGGAGTGTTGGAGTCTGGATGTTGAGATGTTTCTAGGTACCATCTCCAATGACAGTCTGTAAAACCATCACTGTGTTCCGGCAGTCAAGTTAGCGGAAACCGGTATTCTTGCCGAACAGGCTGCCGCCATCTACACCCTCATTCACATCAGGTGAAATCGAGGCCAATTTTTATCACATAATCGATAAACAAAATTACAAAATATTAAGTTTTTATCTGTACATATGGTCTTGTAAGAGTGTTGGTGTTAAATGTAAAGGTTATTAAAAATTTCATCATTAAACGTTTAATATTTGTTGAACACGCTAATACACATTTTTATTTTATTAAATAATATTTAAATATTGTCTTTTATTTTTTTGAAAATTTTTTGGTTATTGAACTTTAATTCAATTCCAAAATTTCTCTATTAAATAGGCTGATTCTGTGTAACGACATTTAATCGTCATATAATTAAATTATCCGCTTTGTTATTTCCACAGATTGAAATCTAGTTAAGTGATTCCGGAATACTCCGTTAATCGTGTGGCTTGGGCATCGAACCTGTGGCCCGTGTGTTATAAATAAACTTGAAAACTAATTCGGGAAGGAAGCATTTAAACTTTTCTTTTTAACATAATGGATGATAAAATTTGTTAATTTAACACATATTAACTTTTACTTAGAAATAATGTCTGAATTATTACCAATCGTTATGAAGAAAAAAAAATACCGATTGACTAAAAAACAAAACCAAAATATCAAACTCAAAAGTCGTTCGAATCGGCCTATTAAGTAGCAATTTTCGGAAGTCTATTAATTTCGCTTCAGCGGCTACCCGACTCGTTCGCCTTTCACCGACTTCTAAGCGATCCATCTGGGTAGAGGAATTGTCGCGAGCGCGCCGACCACACACTCTTAGCATCGAAGAATAGATACGTGAAAACCGGTGACCACTCAAATCAAAAGTGTGCTTAAATTAAAAAAAAAAGTATTAGCGGCTAAAGTTACCGATTATAATTGTCAAGTATTCAATAACATTGAAATTCGTGTAGCGGCGCTTCGAGCGTGCCAGCTATTACTTTCTCATTTCAATCGCTTGATTGCGACGGCGGGAATGGGGAAAAATGGACACATGATTTCGCGCACGGGTAAATACGTGTCCCGTTAGTGCTGCTGGCGTTCTTTCGGGATCGTTTGGTGTACGGCTTATGGTTTCCAATACCATTAATGAAACAGTACATGTTCGTTTCTATTGTGCAAATTATGAACTCGGTGCATAAAAAAAAAGTGTCGTTTTCAATTGATTAAAAATTTAAATTGTACAACACTCGTTATACAATTAAAGCCTGCGTGGCTCAGTGGTTTACCCGGTTGCCTTGTGACGCCGTGGTGCCGGTTTCAATTCCCGGGCCACGAGAGTACTGCATTTTGGAAAACCCGCCTGGCTGGCTCTACCCTTAGTTCCGGTAGTTATAGATGCGAGATCCAGAAGTATTTTAAGTGAACACGTTTCACCACCTAGGGCCTCGTTGTCACTTAACATCAGGTGAAATCGAGGCCAAGTGTTAGCCTATAACTGATAAAAAAGTGATAGTACAAATACTATATAATAAAGAGAATTTGAGTTTCAATTTGAGTCAATTACATAGCGAAGAATTGAATTTCTTTCCCCTCATATATTCCTCACCAACCCGCAAGGGAATCTTCATAAAAACTCTTAACGAACTTGTTAAACAACAATGTAAAATAGTCGATTATATACGAGTGCTTTTTTGCATTAAAGCCGGAAGAGCTGACTACTTACATTCTTCACAAATGAGGGACTCTCCGCATTTCAGTCGTACGCTTCTAAACTTGTGAAGTGTAATTAAATAAGTCTGGAGTGCTATTCCGGACGATTGAAATCTGTGCGGGCACCGTGAGTAACTCATTGCCACGCCGAAAATTGTGATTATGTACTTTATAATTATAGCATTAGGTGCTTATTTATTTTTTTAGAACTTGAATTCACTCGATTTCTTTTCTCGATTGACACTTGACCTCATATAGCGTTAAGTGCTTCAACTAAGGCCGTATGAGAGCTCACGGCTCACCGGATCCGCGGGCCAGTTTCGATGAAGCTGTAATAGTAGTCAAAAAGACTAAAACCGCAAACTTCACCGAGCCCAGCAGCAGCCCCGACTTCGGCTGTCACGTAGCTCGCCACTTGACAGTTAAGCTAAGCCAGCTTCTCTGGCCAGAGTGATGTAGTGGGAGAACTCACGGCTCACCGGATCCGTGGGCCAGTTTCGATGAAGCTGTAATAGTCTTTAAAAAGACTAACAGCGCAAACTTCACCGAGCCCAGCAGCAGCAGCACTGAGACCGTAAATGGTGAAGCGAGTTCGCAAGGAATATTCCGGCTTTCATACGCCGGAACACAGCAATGCTGTTATGGCGGCATATTGAATGCAATATATAACTACCTACTTATTGTTATTCAATAAAAAAAATTACTAATACGTAAATAGGACACTAATAGTAACGAAAGGACATACTAGTAATTCAAACACAGTTTGCTTACAGTTTTATTTCTATTATAAATAAATAAATATCTAGGACATTTTACACACAGTACTCTGATCCTAAGACAGGAAGCCAAGCATCTGTAGTATGGGTTATCAGAGACCGATATACATACATAGATATTTCTTAAATTAATACTTAATTATGGATAAACAACAACACGCAGAACAAGCACATATGTTCATCACATAAATGTTAGTCCTGAACGGGAATTGAACCAACGACCCTCTGTGTAAGAGACAGAGAGAGAGAGAAACTACTACTATTATACCAACGTGCCAGTTAAAAACTATTGATATAAATCTTTTCTGCCTTGTACCACAAATCTTAATTTAATCCGGAAATTTTCACAACTCAAAGAGCGTTGCGGAAGGTAAAAGATGAATAAATAGCTGTTGGACATTTCGTGAGTCGTGATTTTTTCACGGGATAAAAGTGTTTACAACCATCTTGTTTGGATTCTAATGAATTTCGTGTGAAAATAACGAAAAAAAATTGTTCGTTGCTAAAGAAAAAACTAATAAGATAAAGATATAGCACGCTTTATTAATAAAAAAGTTTATAACACCCAAAAGGAATCCTAGGTGTTTTTTTTATATAAAGAGTAGGCAAACGAACGAGCGGTTCACCTGATGGAAAGTCATTACCATTGTCCCGTGGACAGCCGCAACATTGCCTCTGCTTGTAAAAAAACTAATCAGAATTTTTTTTCTTACTACTAAGTAGATGTTTTTAACTAACGTTCGACCAAAATGACCTGTTCCACCAATTGCTCATAACACTTTCCTTTTTGCATTTAAGAATTTCGATCAAAAATATTTTTGATTTATTTGAAAAAAAAAATATCTTGTAAATACAATGAATAATGATTCGGATTATGTTTTGTCTCCATTTAGTATAAATATCTACATCAGAAAACTTTCACGTGAACAAGGATCACTCGAATTCTACAACAAAAAGAAAAGTGTACTCATGAAATAAATATTGAAAAGTCACTCCTAAATATTTGTCCGATTCTTTTCGGGAGGGTTGAAATTTTATAGAAGTGGCTTTAAAACCATTCGGCCGTTCAAAAGCGAAGTTCAAAGACTTAATCGAATAATTTTTAAATCGAATTTGTATTTTAATCTTTAAAAAAAATGCAGCGAACTCGTCTATCAGTCTACACTCGTATTTAATCTAATTTATTTCTTTAATTTGATAGAGGACTAGTTCAACAATGTACATGACTATAAATAAATATCAAGTTATAGACATTTTTTGATGATTTACAACTCGGAGTGGTTTCGGTCTTTGGCTCTCGCCTATAATTGTATTGATAAACCATTTATCTTTCATTTTAAATTACGTTTAGTTTACAAGCGATATATTGTACTAAGTGTAAATTAATTCTGCATTTATTAGTAATAAACTTTAAAGTCAAATAAGAAAAGACATCCGTACGATATGCTAGAGTTATGTCCCGTGAGAGGTGGGTCAGCGGACTGGAAAGGGTTAAGTTTTCACTTAGAGACCTATTCGTTATGGCAATAACTTGAAAATTTAATATGTTGTCATGTTGCTGATAATTTAAATTAATCTATATGATTTTGGTCTTCAGATTTCTTACCTCTTCTAACTTTTCATCACACGAATGTTGACCTTAACCACTAAGACCAAAAAGCTCGTAAGTACGCCGTTAAAACAACATACTGCGCTAAAATTGTTAATTATAACTCTTACAAAATCAAAACAGGATCGCAAAGATAAAAGACCGTAAAAGTGCAAAAATAAATCACGTCATGCAAAAATATTTATTTACGTAGACGGGTATATAAGCGCCAGGTCATGCCCCGCAGGCGCGCGTCCGTCTCAAAGGTAAATCGTATGTAAGCGAGAGAGCGTAAGCGGTAACATTTCGCTTCCAACGAGTCAAATGCAATTACCCTCCGCCGGGAGCCAGTGGACCGGCGCTACAGTACGACGCTTTTAAATCACGCAGCAAGCGGTAACGGAAGTGGGCCCGCCAATAAACATGGCTGCCGCACATCCGCTAACGAAATTCCACAGAACTTCCGCTCGTTGGGCTCGCTCTTATGTTTTATTGTTGCTACCATGATACGTTACACAGACACCACCAAAGAAATTTATGGAGAAAAAAAAATAATATATCAGATCATTGATTTAAATGAATCGTTATAATTTACAATTATTTATTCTTTAATTATAATAATATTAATTAAAAAAAATACTACCAAGTGTTTGTACAATTCACTACATATAGTTTGTTGATTCAAGCGTCACTTTGAAAAACTGCTTGACTCGATAAAATAAAAATTAATTGAGTAATTTGCCGCTTTTTTTAATCGCAAAAACTACGACTGAAATACAGTCTCAACGCGTTTCGCCATTGTAATTGGCGTCCTCAGATATTACGGGTTTAACAGCACGAATTCGAAGGAGCTGTGGAAAATATATTTTTATATTCTATTTGTTACACACGGTTCTTATTCTTTATTTAGTAGTATTTTGATCTATTTTATATACTTAAATAGATTATTAATCACTTACATACTAATTCTTTACTTTGCATATATAAATATTTAAAGTTCGTGGACACTGATTTGTTTCCGAGCGTCGAAGTGGTCGTACTTAATTTATGCTAAATATTGTGAATTATATTAATAAATGATAATTAAATCTGGAAATTACTAGTATTTGTAAAATATTGAATTCAATACAACGAAAATTAAATCGTGTAACTTATCATAACAACCTTTATATATCCAGGTAATAGAATCAAGACAGTTAAAAGTGTCTTTTTCATGGATAGCAAATATTTTACCACCAATGACAGATATAGTCGTCAGAAACACTCAATTTGTTAATACAATTATCTAGACAATCACACATAACATTTAAAAATATTTTCATTCACACGTCAAGTAGCAAGACTGAAGTTTAGTTCGGGTGAGTGTAAATGTTGAAATAAAAAAAAAGCTAGTTTTCGACCTTCACCATATGAAATAAAAATTTATTAGCTTACTTCCGTTTCGTTTAATCGCAAATATTACGACTAAAATACAATATTGTTTTATCACATATTTTGTTTTATTTATTCATAGAGTTCAGCGAAGTGACGTTTGAAACGAAAAATTAGACCTTTTTCATATCTCACGCCGCATAAAGCGTATAATTTATTATTTTTTTTTTTTGTTTTGTCATAATAGAGATATCAATCCCATATTATCTATTACCATTACAACAACTAGTCTATAACTAAATATAATATGTTATAGAAAAAAATATACAGTAAATTAAAAAATCTTCTAGTCAAAACAAATCAAACCTATTCTGCCAGAGTCATTAGATCTATGACAATTTTCCAAGTTGGCTCTGCCAGTATGGATTGTATCAGTCCGACATCCATTATATTCATGTGACATGTATATTTACATTAAAAATGTTTTCCATTTCGACCTCTTCTGTTCGTATTTCATCGGCGAGGCGTTTTGTTATTATCATTAAAATGATTTAACAGTAAATGATTAAGAAAAAGTTGACGTAAATTTATATAAAGTTATCTCTCCTATTTTTAATCGATCGTGCATCAAAATGAGTCGTCAGGGTGTATAGTTAAGATGGAAATGTTTAATCCTCTCTCTTCAACGTCAAGTAATATTTTCCGGGTCGTTGTGTATACGCTTCTTGTTTTATAATTACGATGACATCGTTCGATTTTACGCAATTCAATCTTTAATTCAAAGGTGTCAAAGTGTTTTTTTAAATAATAAGTAATAAGCTTTGAATGTAATAATGTATTAAGTGATTGTGATGACTATTCTATTTATACATATATATATAAAATTTATGTGTTTGTGATGTAAAATGACTTTTTTTTATATTACAAACACATTTTAATAGATAGGAAGAAAGGAACATTTATTTGATACACGAACACAAAAAGACAGACGGGAATTAAAAGGTAGTGTGTCAACAGACATAAAAAGAATAATTAATGTAGATATGAAAAGTAAGCTAAAAGAACAATAGACAAAAATCCTTACATTTAAACAAAGGAGTAGTAAGAAAACCTTATTGAATTATCCAGCCTGTTTATGTAGGGAATCCCTCTTAAGTTGCACAAGGAGGTACTTAGCTAGTTTTTATATCAGGGTGAACTTCGAAGGATACCCTTTCTACTGATATGATAGGATTAAGTGGGATTTCAACCCACTGAAACCCACCCCCACGGTGATATTACTCAGCGTTTAGGAGTCACGGGATCTCTATTCGCAACACAACAGCGGCCGCTTTATTGCTGTGCTATGATGGTTACAGCCCGTCCCGGGACCTGCCCTAACAGGTACTAGAATCCACGAAGGTTCTACCACAATGAGGGAGGGGGGGACCACATACAGCCATTGTCCTCATCGGAGTCGTTGTAAGCGCAATAAAGACCCCCTTACCAACCATGACTCTAAAGGTCCCTTTATTATGGAGAAACAGCACTAAGCGAACGGCCGTTATGAGGAAGGTTAGAGCCATGACGACCTCGTCTTCGCACAGAGTCTATCCTCTCTAGTGAGCTTTCTCCTTCTATACCGTAATGTTCTCACAATGTGAAACAATTATTGATTAATGATGTACTAAGCTAGCACATCCTGGTATTGATTTTCTGCGATGTGCCAGATGTTTTATTATTTTTTTCACGGTTACGGGCCAACTCTTGGCCTCGATGTCACCTAATGTTAAGCGACAATGAGGCCGTAGACGGTTAAGTCTGTTTGCTGACACTACATCCGGCTCTCACGTGCACGACCGCCGGAACGCAATGACGCCGTTATGGCGGCAGATTGACATCGAGGGTGGTAGCTAGTCAGGCGGCTTTGAAAATACCCCACCACCATTCGTAATTCGTTACTCCTGTGGCTCGGGAATCGAGTTCGGAACGCGCGAACAATGCGCGACGGAAACGCTTCAAGATTGCAGTGTTTATAATAAAACAGTCCCGTATTTTCCTACACAACGTCTGCTTAGAAATGTATGGCGCTATAACTTATCCCGTACGCCTGTCGCGGGTAATATACGAAGTAAAAAAAATTGTCGTATCGACGAAATAGGCCATACCGCGAAGTGGGCAACAAAACAAGAGAGCGTATTCGCGACGATTTATCACCCCACGAACGACGCAAGATGCTGTTCGTTTTATTTGTTTGCCTTGCATCGTAATGCGGAGGTACCGGGTTCGATTCCCGGACCGCGGGGGTAGATGAGTGTTTCTCGAATTCGGCTAGCTGCCGCACTTTATGTAAATATTTCAACATTAGTATTTCCGCGTTCTGTCATACACGAATGAGCCAGGTGCATTCTGGACGAACACGGTTCACCATTTGCGGCTTCGTTGACACTTAACATCAAGTAAAATCGAGGTCAAGTGATTGGGAATAACCGATAGAAAAAAGAGAATATAACGAAAAAAATTTCTGTTTACGAACTTAAATAGACAAATGTATAAGATACTTCATACACTAGTAGTTTTTTTTTAACATAGACAAAGTTGATTTTTAAATCGGTGACATTACTGAAAAGTGGAATCCATTAAAAATTGCCATGCTTTTGAACATTTTAATATTATTTTAATTAGCCGCAATGGTAGCATTATTATATTTTCTAGGGGTTTAAAGCGTAAGAGCTAGCATATTCTGCGAGAGCACGCTTTATGATCGCCCCCATTGTCAATTAACATCGTGTGAAATAGACTTTAACCCGTTGCAGATGAGAATAGTCAATTTATAGACGTCTTTATAACAATTATATTACGTAAGCATTGAATAAACCCATTTAACGCTTATTACCATAGAGGTAGGGATCAATTTCGCACAAAGCCCTACGTGAATTAAATGTAGGGGTGTGAGGCAGGTGGAGGTGGAGGGGGGAGGGGGACAACGATTTCGCTCCAAGGTTAGGCTTAGTATCTCGTGACTAATGACGCGCTCTAAACCCCATACCCTGATAGTACAGATTATATTAATACGTTTCTATACACCTTGTGTAGATTAAACT
>DWQX01005719.1:0-12509 GCA_018245475.1 Pharmacophagus antenor
GGCGTAATTTTCACTAAACATCACATAGAGTTGCATCGATATGTTAGCCTATTGTAGAAAAAGAAAAAGCTTCGCAAAAAGTTTTCGTATGCATATGTAGAAAAGCTTCGTTTATATGCGATATAAAATGAAGAAAGGAAGTTTCATATCAGTGCGACACTCGGTCTCGGTCTTGTGCACCGTTCGAAAATTATGGAAATAAATAAATAAAGTCAAATGCATTTAATAAATGTACTTAGTATTGTTTCGATGATCATATAATTTTCTATTTTATTATGACAGCGGAATCCGCAATGGCGGACTGTCAATGTCATTTGACATTTGTGCATCAGAACAGCAATCATAATTAAAAACGAAGATGTCACTGTCAATTGTCAAACCGTATCGTTCAGAAATACATTAATTCTACACGGCTACGCAAAATATATATATATTTTTTTATCATTGTAAATTAATATTAATAATAGTTTTTTTTTATAATAATAATTATAACTTTCCCGGTAATTTCTTTAGACTGCTTGGATCACGATACAATTTGTCCGAGAATCCTTACATTTTTTGTTATTCTTTAAGAGTACATAGACCTGGCCCAAATGAAACATCGTTTTGATCACATCATTTAGCATAATTTCGGGGCGTAATTTTTTAATCTTGTATATGCCCTTAGACGGTTGATATCCACAGATAACGTACGCTTTGACTTTGCAGGTCGCTACGTAAATTCTTCCAGTACGTCCAGGAGGCGATGCCGGTTCGCATGAAGGCGATACATGTGTTCAACACGGAGCCGGTGCTGGACAAGCTGCTGGTCCTCATCAAGCCGTTCATGGATAAGAAGTTCTTCGACATGGTAGGACTGGCGGCGGCGCCAGCATAACGGCCGAATAGACGGCCGTGCTCTATATAAGCCATAATGCTTTACACTGAATAACACCAGCTCCTCGATATCCACGGCACTAGAATTACACGATATCGCTTTTAAGCGGTACGTAAATTACGCGGAAATTATTATATAAAATATTTTGTAGTCTCGTTGCGTTAATTCGATGGTCTAACAAACATAGGACAAGAAAAATTGTGAATTAAAAAAAAACCGTGTAAATGCGCAATCGTGTAAATCGAGTACCGTGCAAAAGAAGTGACTGATGTATGCTAATCACCTCAAATCCGTAGTTTTTTTTTTATTGCACGCCACGGGTTTTCTACCACCTCCAATGTCCAACTGCCGCCATAACAGCATCGCTGTGTTCCTACGGTCGTTCAGAGGTGTTCCGTGGGGAACACGCTTCACCATCTGCGGCCCCATTGTACTTGACGTCAGTTCAGGTCGAGTGCAGCAGATGGTGAAATATTCGCCCAGGATACTTCCGGCCGCCTCGTGTACGACCGCCGGTAAACAGCAACGTCGTCATGTCGACAGAGCGTCAATCGAGGTTGGTAGCTAACCGGGGAAATTCGCCGCTAACGCGCTCTACGGATTCAAGTCCCGCTTTCCCCGCGGCGGCGGCTCGAGCGTGACGTGGTCGTAATTCCGCAGATAAAATTTCACCACAAGAACGAGGACCTGGATAAGTTCTACGAGATGATCGTGCCGCGGACGGCGCTGCCGCCCGACTACGGCGGCTCGCTGCCCGACACTCAGACCCTGCACAGGCACTGCATGCAGCAGCTGCAGGAGCTGCAGCCTTACTACAACGCGGAGGAGAACCAGAGGATCGCAGCACTCTCCGACAAGAGGCGCGAGAAGGTCACGGAGAAGGGGTTCAAGAGCTTAGAGATTGACTAATAAATGAGAGGGTGTGGCGGCGAATTACGCACGTCGAGAGGTAGTGCGTACCCCCGGCGGTGCACGCGTCCAACGGGCAGCGTGACCCACCGGCGGTACACACCGATCACTCCACGGTCGGTAAGTTCGATACACGTACCAGTTTGATTCATTCAAACGGCAAACACCCATACCCGTTCGAGATTGCGCACCGTGTATGCAAAACTTACACGTAGCTATGACATTCTTATTTATGTAAAATCAACACTCGGAATGATTGTCTCCTATTTATAATGATTAAGAGAAAATATAACTAATTGTTCAGTGATCGTAAAGTACACAATGAAATTACTTAAGGAAGAATAAAAATATAGTTATCATTGACCTTGTTCGTGAAAACTCGCGGTCTCGAACGGGTTAAATGAGTAGCAAAGGGTTATAGTACAAATGTTTGGGACCCAATGATATATGCCAATTTGCTTCACACTAATATTCCTAATACTAAATCTCACGTAAACGCATACTGTATGGTACATTCCAGTTTAATACTAAGAGCGGACCATAAATCCGGTGCTAGATGAGTTCCACGAGTATATTATATTCCAAATAGCAAAACAATAGAACCTAAGATAGAGCTAGACTAAAGACAGCACTGTTACCACTAGCTTAATTTAGCCTACATAGTCAAATATTATTCCATAAATAATAAATTATTAAAAGTACATTATGTGTATATATATATAAATAAAATTTTTCATTGAAAATAAAAATGTTCGTAAATTTTTTTACACAATTATCGGTTATAAGTTTTATATTTCTTATGCAGTCTATTACGTATTCGATATTTTATGATTTTGACAGGCGATGTCATTATCATGTGCAATTTTTTTCCAATAAACTGACAGCTTACTTGAAAATCTGACAGAAGTGTTTAATGAATTCATTAAAATGTACTATTTTGGCCGCTAGCCTTGGTTACAAGTATGTCCATGGTAGTATTTTTCGAACCCAGCCTGGCTAGCTACCATTGTGAATGTTAATCTGCCGCCATAACAGCGTTGCTTTGTACCTACGGTTATACATGTGAGAGGCAGAGTATTTCGGGCAAGCACACTTCATCATCTATAGCGCCATTGTCACTTAACATCGCGTGATTTTAAGAATAAGTGTCTAGTCCTTGGTTGTTAAAAAAGTACGAAGTATTAAAATAAAGTATTATTATATCATTATCAAAGTACGCAAACTGCCGATACATTTGGTCAATTATTTGTATGAAAAAAAATTATATTATGCATGGGACTGCTGTAATTGTGACATAGATAATTGATAATAATAATAAATAGAAGATTTAGCGGAATTAAACTAGGCTCACTTAAATTTAGCAATGTCAGTTAAGTAAAAGCTTAATGGGTGACAGCTTCCATGCACGCTGAGGTAAATATTGGACGCTATGTTGGAAACAGTTGTGGTGAAAATTTATTGTATAAGCACAAGGTAAAAACCGGTTATAGATAGTTTGTAGAGATAGAATTAAAAAAAATTAAAACGTATTTTTAGGGGCTTCCGTCTGTACTTAATATTTAAATGTGTTATTTTTTTATATAAAGGTGAGAAGCAGTATCGATAAAACTCGTTTGGACGGAATATTATAAAAACGTGTATTAACGTGAGTGAGAGAAATATATAAATGAAAATAGAATTTATAATAAAACAGTTCATTTGTTGAGAAAAATGTACAAACCATATATAACCTAAATTTCGATATGTTGCCATAATAATTAACGTTTCCATAGTATGAAATGCATTTAAAATTAAATTGCAATTTTTATACTTAAGTACAAAAATAATAAAAGGTTCTAGCGTTATAATAATGACATGTATATATTGTTTAATTAATTCGTCTTACACGTTTATCTCATGACATACCAATTTATTAGTAATTGTTACCTTATGGTATATGTTTTGTTTTAATAATAGTTGATAGTGGTGTGATATCGGTGATGGTACCTAATTATTTGTTGAACTGGTTATTTTTAAGTTTTTATTTTTATTGGTACGATTTAAATTTTATTATGACAGCTTTATGGGTACTTTGTGATCATGTAAACTAAAATGTAATATAATTTTATTTGCTCTGATCTGTGTATTTTATTTCTATCCGTTTTATATTCTAAACAGTTTTCAATCAATCGATTCATTTAAAAAGTAATATGACATCATCTAATCGACGAGTCGAATCTTGAAACTGCTATCTAAAAATGGAAACTGAAGTAAATAAATTAATTACAATTAATTTTACAAAAATTAACATAAATTGTAATTAATAAATAGAACTAGTAAGTGTTGAAAATAATATGTAAAACTTTATGATCAGTCAATAAGTCACATTAAAAGTATGAAGACACGCTTGTGTTAAATATGAAATTGCGTGGTATGTTATATTAACTTCGATTACACACATAGGTGGCTCAAAAATATTTATCGTTAGGCAAGTTCACTGTCTATTAAAGTGTATGTATAATTTCGATTTGAAAGTATTTTAATAAATATTTACAAGTAAAAAAAGATGGCGTATATTTTAAAGGTTTCTGTGTTATCGTTATTGCTGAATTCGATTACTTTATAAATGAAATAGATTGGAATTATGTTGTCCAATCTAAAGAATTTAAAAACTATATTTTATTACAAAATAAATAACTGTCAGAAATTAAAACTTAAACCTAAGGCTTACTGCTGGCAACTTTAGTACAATAACTATCAAAGGTGTAACCGTCCGCGAACACCTGCCGTTATATAAAATCATTTGTTTTGAAACATAGCAACGGTGAATTATAAATGAAAATTATCATATAGTGATATACATTTTACAATTATAATTTTACAATTAGAAACTATAACAACTTATAATCTTTAACGTCGATTATTTTTTTTCAAAACTGATGTAACTTTCATATAAATGGGTAAGTAACAAATACTTATTTGAGATTTTTTTTTATTATGAAGTTAAATGAAACGCACATTACATTTTTGCGTACCTGTAAAACAAGAACTTGATATTTTTGTTGTATTCAAGTATTTTGTATATGGATTAGCTTCTCCATTATATTACTTTTGTCCACCATCAAAGTACAAAATGCATCAAAGTATAAAATATCTTATGTTTTTGTTTTATTTTTGTAAAAATATACATGAAGAACACGTATATTCGATTAAAAAAGAATATCTAGTGCATTCTATTGTGCTTCTTGCAACAAAACAGTAATATTCCTGTGGCACCAACATGCACCACAGTTGTGGTGTATATTGCATTTTATAGGATAAGATTTTTAAATGTTATTAACATGTATAAACATAAACAAGCATCATTAACTATGTCCACTTACCACCAGTTGAGATACTGATCAGACTAATTTTCTAGATTATTAATTAAATAAAGAAAAACCTCTTCTGTGACAAAATTTTAAGTAAGTCAATAATGAGCAATTATTTAAGTTTTCTAAAAACACTTGAGTCGAAACATTGTAAAGTAGTATTTTAAATATTCTTCATTTATTTATTAATGGCAAACTGTTTTTCATTTAATTAATAGTTTAAAGGTAAGGTTGTAAATAACATCTGTAAAGATTTAAAATTAGTATGAAAATATTTGTAGTTTTCTGTTCACTTGTGAGTGTTCACTTTATTGCATAATGTTACAATAAAATTTTTTAACATTTCCAGTTTATTATGGAACCAGTGGACAACAATATATTCGAAGTGATACCTGATTTGAAAGGCAAGAGGAAAAGGATATTGCCCAGTACGAATGCATTCCTGAACCCCGCGCTCGATCTGCTTGCAAACGAAGACCCTATGTGCAACAATGCTATGGAGATCACACCGAATAAACGACGAAAGCGGACCAAGAGCTGCGATGTCGTCGCCTTCGAGAACACAGCCTTAGATTTGGGCATAAGCAGAGCAGCTGTCAACGAGTTCCTACTTCGGGAGCTGGAGAACGTGCGAAAAAACGTTCGGACGTACGAAAGCCCAATGAAAATAAATAGCTTCACAAATAACGTGACTAACAACTACAATGAACCTTTGTACGCTAATTTGACAGAAATTTCGAATGCACATAGTACCGTAACTATAGATTCAATTAATAAAGACCACACGTTTGACTCACAAAATAGCATAGAACATTGTGCAACGAATACGACAGGCGAATCATATACAGGCATTTCGATATTAGAACAAAAATCATTAAACTCAGCCATCAGCACGGAAGACGATCAAGATGCCACAGCGACGAACAAAGTAACAAATGTACATGCAAATGTAACAAATCAGATATTTATCGGTAACACCAGCAATCTGAACCTGAGCTTCATTAACAGACTGGCTTTAGATTCACCGTGCGGCTCAAACCAGTCTCTGTATTTAGATGATGATCTAAACGAAAGTAACATTATGGAGATTAAAACGATAACAATTGTCACTAAAAAGAAACGTATACAGCAGGGGACGTGTACGAACCCATTCCTAGATCCAAATTTTGATACCAGGGCTGTAGTCACCGACGAGAATCCATTTTTAGACGTGGACACGCCGAAATCAGAGATAGAATATAATTTGGAAGTGCTGAATAGGCCGATAGTAAATCCAGTGCCGTCAGCTAAGAACGTAATACCACGTACGCTGTTCGTTGGTGACACAAACGGTACTATATCAACTGTTAACGAATCATCCACTGATATAGAGAGTAATGATTATGAGAACATAGATAGCTACAGATCGGATAGTCCCATCTACGAGGACATTGGTGAGGGAGAAGGGACGGGTGAGTGTGAAAACGTTTATAACAAACAAAGCAAAATCTTGGGACACGACGTCTCACGGTTCAGCGCCTCGGACATAAAGAACTTGAACAGGTACAACTCAACCGACATCTCGAACGAATCCAGCGGCAGCAGGAAGGACCTCGAACGCATATTCAAAGTCGGCAACAAACTGTCGAAGAGATTTTTTAAAACATTAAGGAAAACGTTCACAAGCGGGAGAGTCGAACAGAATGCGACACTCAATCCATACGAAGTGCCGAGGAAACCTCAAAAGCAGAAAGCACCCGTCGCGGGTTCGGGAATAGAGAATCCGGCGCTAAATTTAGATAATTCGGACGACATGGATATTGAGGTAACGGACGACGTGGAGAACCACTATGAGAATGTGAGGACATTAAGGAATACTAGACTCAATATGAACGTGACTCCATTGAAGGAGAGGGTCAACGATACGGCCGATTTGTCAAGCGCCAGGTCCAACACGCCCGGGAAGAAGGTGAGATTCGATTCGACGCTGAACAGAGAGAAGATAATAACTGGCGACAGCTTCAACTGCGACGTACAGAGTCCGGGGATAGACGCCAAGATCGATACTTACCACGACGAGTTAGAGAACTGCATCAATGAGAGGAAGTCCTGGCAGCAAAACATGTGAGGGATGTTGAGTTGGATAGAACATTATAATTTCACAAATGTACGTGACAAAACGGACGTCCCTCGAATGCTATGAAACAAGTGTACTAAAGACGCTGGATTTTAACACAAAGCTTGTGTGAAGCGTCATTTGTACTAATCAATATTGGATAAAAAAAAAAACTTCACTTGTCCCAATTCTTGAATATGTCAAAAAGTTGAAAATTTTTTTAGACAGTTTAAAAACCACCATTTATATTATTAAAAAATTCTCTTAAAATAATTCAATGTTATTGCAACAAATTATCGCTCGTAAATGAAACTATTAAAAAAAAATGTCTGTAAACCCAGTGTTAACAATTGGTTATGATGATGAGAACAATTTGACTAAACTTTGATTTCTTGAGACACGTGTTCAATGATGTAACCAAAGCGACAATTTCCAAATGTTCCATATATTTTTTTTTACATTGTTGTAATGATTTTTTTTTATCGTATGTAATTAATTTATTAATTTATTTATGCATACTTAAGTTTAATATTTAAGATTAGTACAGACTTTTGTCTGCAGATGCGTTATTATGACGGTTTGTGTACTTATTACTAGTAGTATAAATGCCAATATTTTAGGGGTCTGTATACAACTCAGTTTTTTATTCATATCTAAAGGCTGGATCTTGCCAAATAAAATAATCTAAAGTTATTGCTTTTTCTTAACCTCCCAAGAAAAATGTGGTGGTGCATAATATGTGTGTTGTAGTTATCTCCATTCATTGATTAATTATCAAGAGTTTGCTAATCTACGAAAGATAATAAAATTATTAAAGTTTTCATCGTAATCAAAGAATCTTTAAAACGAAATGCGTTTTTACTTATTTAGGCTGCTTTAATAAATAAACTTGTAATTTATTAACCACTATAACATTTTTTCCACATTAAAAAGGAAACTAATTATCAAATAAAAGATTAAATATTGCTAAAATAAATTATGAACGTGTTCGGCTTATAAAAATTGGTTTAAAATAAAAAAAAAGATAAATCTTCGGTTATAATAGCATCACTCCGCCGGTAAAAATTTAGACAACTGAATAATCAAAGATTTTGTTTTTATAGTTAAGATTTCACGGTACATTTATCATTTAAGTGTTATTGACAACTACAAATACATACGTCATCGGTAAAATATCTACGAACCAAGAAAAATACGTATTTCATCAGTTTCGATACTATATAAAGATATAGGTAATATAAAGGATATTACAATAAGTTACACGACTTAATTTTTATTGTAGCCAATTGTAAAAAAGATTTATTAGTGTATATAGTTTAGATTAAAAAATAAAAAAATAACTTATGACGACAGATGTTTTTAATTAATTATCGTTTATAGAATACATGACGTTTTTATTGGCTATTACCAATTTAGTTAATTGACGGTCAAGGAACATGGGCCCGCCTATTTGCCGCTGCCTTCGAATTAGAGTTAACCATTTTTTTTAGGGTCACAAACACGTAGAACCATAAATATTTATGAAATGATTTTTGTAGTTTTTACGGTGTTATCATATTGAAATAAAAAAAATCAAACGAATTCATCATGTATATTCTGACATTGGGTAGTAAGTATTTAGACAGCGCGTTCACAGTTTCACTTATCGACGCGAATTTCTAAATGGCTGAAAATAAAGTGACACATGGTGTTCCAACTACAGAAGCCCTGAGGGACGCAGGCCTGCGGACCTCAGGTTGAGCGTAGCTGCTCTAAATCGATGATAATTCTACTTTATTACGACGTTGTCAATAAGAATTATGGGGGGTTAATAAAATTGAACCATAGAGGCGGTTTGACATCTTGTCAATCCGCCTCTATGGTTCTCTAGGTCACGCAAGCGACTGATCTATCTACATATATTAATGAAAAATATACATATATTTTTTACTAGCCAACAATTGAAACACTGAATAGATTCATATGAGACTGAACACTCGATGCCTGGTATTTGTAGATGCCTTTACGATCTCTATTAATTATTTTAAACACATTGTCATGTGTTTTTCGGACTCGCCTGGCTAGCAAGTACCCTCAATGTCAACCTCACACCATAACAACGTTGGCGTCATCCGGCCGTCTTAACTGTCAGTGCTTTATTGTCGCTTAAAATCAGATGTAATCGATGAAAAATGTTAGTCCGTGACTGATGAAAAATGTACAATTGCAAAAAAGACGTTCCTTGTAGTGTCTTAGTTTAGTTTTTGGAGAGGGTGCCTTGTATACTGACGTTAATAAGTTTATGTCAGTTTATAATAATGATTAACAACGATTCTACAAAATGATCACATTAAATTAAGAAATGTTGAGTTCGAATTTAAATATTCATTTCAATTAAGCATCAACTATTTCTATATAACAAATAAATGCTTTAGTTTAATTCATTCGTACAAAATCGTTTGTAACACAACTGCCATTAAAGTTTTTCGTCCTTGTCATTACGACGCTCCCACTCTATTTCCGTTTCCTGGCAATGACCTTGCGCGCCGCACATTGAAATCATTTCGAGCGTGTTATTGGATAATCGCGGAATGCGAGAATCTCTTTAAATAGACAACTTTATCCCACCCACTTACGAGCCAGTGGTCTAACGTGACCGTTAAATTGTTTATTTATTACGGTAATAAGGTCGGTTCAGTGCGTTTCCCCTTGTCAATAAACTGTTGCGATTTGTTAATAATCCAAGTTCACGTTACTCAATATTTGATATTGTTTACTGACCAACTTTGTTTACGCGATGCTGTTTGCAACACTAAGAGATTGATAGTAATATATAATTATAGAAGCCTTTGTTCAAGATAATACAATGAATATGTATTTTTTATATTTAGTTTAACATACTTCGTAAATAAATATAATAATATTATTCTTTATAAAACATTGTATTCTTTTATTTTATGTGAAAATGGTACATTATTTGATAAAGACCTTACTCATCTATGACAATTTTATTTTGTCTATAATCATTCTTGGCGTCTATATATCCTATTGTTCCATTTAAAATTTTTGACAAAATCGTTGATCTTACAATATACTACATACACTATTATATCGCGACATTGATTTCTTTGCTCTTTCATTTTAGAAATACAAAAAGGTAAAACAAACTCAATTATTTTTTATTAAAATGATTGTTTTAAATCTTTTAATAAAAATCTTTACAATTTCAACTCAACGCATACAATAGTTTTTGAGATAGGTTAATATCTTAAATGGTTTTGAATTTAAAAATATTTACGACTCTCCATAAATTTTCATTATAGGAATAAATGCTTTTCCGATTTCTCTACAACATACTTCTATAAAAAATATTTCGATTAGAGAAATTTCTTTGAACAAAATAATCGAAGATATCAATTTTCTATTATTACACATGTCGATAGATTAAAAATTAATGCATCACTGGAAGATCGTAAATGTTTCGTATGTTTTTAATATCTATTAAAAAATTTGGCACGTGTAGCATTTTTATTACTTTCAATGAGCTCTAAACGAAATATGGACGTTAAATTATACCAAGCGAACACGACGCAGTCAATATATTTACGATGGCTTCTGAGAACAAATCAATGATGATTTTATAGCGCGCAACAGTTTTTTTTAGTACATGTCTTATTACGTCTATTATCTTTGCTCATGAATACGTTTGCTTGCATAAAAATGTCATTATAAAATTAGACATATGTCAAATTTATTGATAATTTGATAAAAATTGGTTACGATTTTAACGTAAAAAATATTATTATTTTGTTTTAATATAAACGTAACAGTCTTAATGGATTCTGGTCGTTTGCTTTATCTGTCGGAAGAGCCTTAAGCAGCAATATTTATGATTATCTCATGAATAGTGTATTAGTCTATATTTATGAATATTTTTAATTATTTATTACATTTTTTTCCTACGAGGTGGGTAATAAGTAATTACAAAAATACTAAGCCATGAACCATTTTCTAGTGAAATTGTTTTTGCCAGTGTTTAACGAGAATAGTTTAAAAAGAAATTATCTTCCGTATGAAACCGTGCTATCTGTATCAGGTGTTAAGTACGTAATTTAAATAATAAATTACGTATTTTAAATAATAATAATAATAACCTAACTAATTATTTTATTTTAATAATAACTAATTATTTTTTACTTAGGTTTATTGTTCTCTAAGTCCCGAGCGAAATAGCAATTTCATCCAAAAGCAATCTCATTAGTGCGTCATGGCATATTATTTACCGTTCCGAGTGTGTAGGGACGCAAGCTCGCTTCGCACAGGCGATAGTGTTTGCCAGGCTGATTGCGTTGGTAAAGGTAAATTGTGTTAAGTAAACATTGGCCGGCTCGTGAGAAGAGATTGGAGTTTTATATTTTTATGAAGAACAACACAATGACGATCTCCCCGTGAGTTGTGTGCAATTGTACATTCTCTATGTTATCATCTAAAGAAAATTCCGTTTGGTTTGGACATCATTCGTAGCTTATGATCAGTAGTTACGATGATGTAATAATTTAGAAGGGTGTTCCCGTTGCAATACGTAGTTTCCTGATTTGATTTCGATGCCCAAGTGGTTGAGTTTGTACCGGTGGCAATACTCTAAGCAATATAGTGCACTAAAATTATTTAATCATGATATTACAGAGTACAATCATATTTTTTTTTTGGTAGTTTGGACAACGGTCGACTTTTATTCGAATCCGCCTGATATATATTTTTTTTGTATCCGTTTGATTCGCGAATACAGCTCCTTGCTTACGTCGCACAAGCTTGTAAGTTTTTATAATTACAAACTTTTATATTTAAGTGAAATAAGTTTCGGATGTGAGAGTGTTTCGCTTGTTTCGGGTAATTTTGAGGTGTTGCGAATCCGTAAGTTTAGCTAGTGCCGTCGACATACGCCTGACGATATGAACGCTTTGCTCTATTCCAGCGGACGCATCGAGAGCTGGTGTATTTCGGGCAGACTCCGCTATGAGTCCACTATAGCATAGCATCATTGGAATATATTGTTTATTTAATAGTTGATAATGGAAAAAATGTGATGATGAAATAAAAAAAATTTCCGCACGTTCGCTGCAGCGTTTTAACCCTCCCGACATTACGTGCTTATGACGGAGACGTTGGCCCGCACGGACGGCCCCCCACACCCCGTCGACCTGCACCAGAGGTCGTCGACTTCTGACACTGTTAGGGTTATTATCTCGGCATATATTATTAATATTTGCTAATACTTAAAGACAGTTAGTCGCTGAGG
>DWQX01005720.1:0-12506 GCA_018245475.1 Pharmacophagus antenor
CGAGGCGGGTGGCGAGCGTGGTGAGTTTGGGTCTGGTGTTGTTGGTGCATGTGGAGTTATGCATCGAGTTGCTGGTTGTAGTGTTTGCTCTGTCTGTCCCGACCCTTGCATCGAGACTAACTAATGCGTTTTGATGTGATAAACGTAAAAACTTTTATATTTATAATATTATGTTTGGATTTAAATGCATGTATCTGTAAATATGTTTAATTTACATTACCCATAGGTAAATAAAATTGTTATAAGCATTTTCTGTCCGAGACCTTTTTTATTGCATAATATCCTTATGCAATTTGATTTTGCATAATGGAATATTTTTTAATTTAAATATAAATTAGAATTTGTTCCAATGTGTTTACCAGAGTCATTTTGGTTGTACAATTTTATTATAAACTTTTATCTTGTTATTAGGTGCCTGCTAACGAAAATGATAATAACTACATCAGTCATATACATAAATAAAACAAAATAAATGGTAAATAAAAATTAACAATGGAAAAACAAAAAGTAACAGAAAGGTATACTTTAAAAATTTCATGTTTCTTTAACAAAAATCTATTGATTGAAAGTGAAGAATACAAACAACAGCGTTTAAGAAATTTTGTGTAACAATGGGACTGCGTTTTAATTTAATTGCTTAAATTTTTAGTAAACAGTCAGCGAAAAATAGATTGGTTATTTATGAATCGATTGTTTATAATTCAGGCATAATAATATTTTTTAATAACACCAGTGCTAACAATGCCTGATGATCACCCTATGTGATGAAAATATTCAGTAATTTTTTGGTTTATATATAACCCGTTATTCCGCATTCACTATAGGGTTAACTTGTATACAGTCTTTTACAACATTTTTTTACCAATTCTTAAAAATAGTAGACTTTTAAAAATTTTAATAATTAGAACAAAACTTATATACGATAACAACTATATGTAGTGTTGGTAGTAGCCGTGAAACGATAAACAGGTTTACAGATTAATGAAAAAATAATACTATTAAGAAGTTTTAAAATAGGCCTAATTCTAAAGTTAGAGAATAAAAATTACTTAATCACGTAATAATTTTCTAATTTCATTTTTGTAATAAATTTGTCTCTAATTTTTTTCACCCGTTATTTACCAATTACTATATTTTAACGAGTTGCGGTATTATTTTCGTGTGGCAATTTCTTAGAAAGGAACAAATAGCCCCTGTCCTAGCTATCTCGCTTGGCTCGTTTTGCCACTGACAAGTTTGCTACCTTGAATTAAAATATACGCCTATCAGATAAAGTTTTTTTTTTTTCAATAATACGCTCTTTTTGGTATTTGCTAGTACTCAGTACTGTTTTTACAATGCGTCTATATGTAAAATACCAAAAGTGACTATGATATTTTGTTGCAGAAATCCATGATTTTAACGGTCTACTGATGTTACAAAAAACTTTTATTACTATAATTATAAATTTATTAGCAAATCCGCTGTTTCATATTACAATATTTAATACATTAAAAAAGGGTATCTCTGATTTTTAGGACATTTATTTCATCTTTTTTTATATTATATAGATTAACGCCTGATAATCCCACCTGATAGTAAGAAAAGTTGAAGTCTGTGATAGTATTTCGCACTAATCTAAAAGTCTATTTTTTTTTGCATACGTAATTGTATTTATTTCTATGTTCTGGTCATGTATGAAAAAATATATTTAATCATTGGAATCGTGATGTGGTAGGAGCAAGATATATATATTATCACAAAAATAAAAAAAGATATCCGTTCGCAGATTTCGAGAACCATGAAAATCTCGATCTTTACAGATTTACGAACCCGGACGTTTATCAGTGTGTTTATTATTTTGAATAACACATGAGTCTTATATCTGTACTTAAAAAGCTTTAACATAAATCTCTTTAATTAAAGTTAAAACAGTACACTAAAAGCGATAAAGTATTAAAAGCATTTTCAAATTATTATTTTTTTTATTCATATTCATACATTGGTAGTGTGCACACGCAATAATTAGATGTCTTAGTATAAATATTTGAGTGAAATATAGTGCAAGTATACCTATTACATCCTCTTCTAATCTAACCTATTGCATAATTAACCTATAAATAATCTTGAAGATTGCTGGTTTGACAGCTTGGTTGACATTGACATTTTTTAACTGACACGATGGACTATGCCCAGAAGTTTAGCCACATGTCTTTCATAGACTATATTGGCGTGTCTTGTTTGGTCTTTTAGTGAAATACAAATTAAGTTTATTTTCAAGCTGTTATTCTGTATTATCGGATAAAACTACAGTATATAGGTTCACGTTTTTATATTTTCTAAGAAACTTTCATTTATTATAATGGCTCCAGCAGCTACTGCAGTAAAACCAAGACTTGATGATGACCCCATTGGTATCAGGGCAGTTCTTTTGGGACCTCCTGGATCAGGAAAAGGTACTCAGGTAATAACAGTGTTTTACATTTTAAGTAACATTGCTATACACTATTACAACTTTGAATGTTTAAAGGTCACAAACTGATACATGACTGATACAAGAATAAGATACCAAAAAAAAAATTTCGTGTAAGTTTCTGTTATGTAATAGTTAGATAAAACGGCTTCACTTGTTATCAATAAATTATAAAAATAAGATAATAAACATGAAGGAAATTGTATGTATTTTATAAATATTGTTTATCATTAGATTGTTGATAACAATACATTGGAGTTATACATGTTATTAAAAAAGAACCTTCATTATATTCCTACAAATATAAAGGGAAATTTATATGTTATGATTACATTGTTATCTCATTACCAGCCCTAGTACTAAAATACAAAAACAATTAATTAAACTGTATAATATTGTTATACCGATCTAGGAGGATTTTTTTTCCAAATTCTTGTTTTTTATTTAAATTTAATAATGTTGGTTAAATCACATTATTCCATATTAGAATCTGAATTTAGAGTAAGTAAAAAAAATAATAATTGATATTGTATCTTAATAATGGAACATTGGTAAATTATGGGTTAAGTAAAGATATAGTTCATAATAGTAATCATATACAGGTTTTTAATATTATAAGTTTAAAGGAAACATTAATATTATTAAAACACAAATAAAACCTTAAATCCATTTTATTACCTCAACACCAAATTTAGCAATAAGTTTTATTGCTAAATTTGGTATTCAAGTAATACAAGGAATGTTAATAATAATTGATCTGTACTGCTTTAATTTCTTTGAATAAGAAAAGTAGGAAAACAAAGAATCAGCGCAAATAATTATAATGTTAATAAATATTTCAAAATTATCCTGTATAAATAGCAATTATTTGTCTCATCTAGAATTGTAGTAAATAAATAGATTTTAAATCATATAAATATCTTTTCAGGCACCTCTTTTAAAAAAAAAATACTGTGTGTGTCATTTGTCAACTGGAGATATGTTACGTGCAGAAGTATCATCAGGCTCAGAGCTAGGCAAGCGTCTAAAAAAAGTAATGGATGAGGGCAAACTCGTCTCCGATGAGATGGTTGTTGACATGATAGATAAAAATCTCGATCAACCAGAGTGTAAAAATGGTTTTCTACTTGATGGTTTTCCAAGAACTGTGCCACAAGCAGAGAAGGTATGTTATAAGTTTGTGAATATGTAACTTCTTGTACATTACAATAAAGGTATTTAAAATACAACTATTTTAGTTTTGTTGGGAATTACAAAATTTTGTACTAGAAAGCATTTAATATATATGTAATACATAAATTTATTGTGTGTATATGGTGTTTTGTTTATTATCATTACATTCTTTATAACATAATACTTAAAAGGCCCAATTTAATTTTTGAATTAAATTTAAAGAATTACCTATTGATAATTCAACTGGGTTAAATTTTTATTCTATTTCAGTTAGATGATTTGCTGAGCAAAAGAAAAACACAACTAGATGCTGTAATTGAGTTTGGAATCCAAGATAGCCTCCTCGTTCGTCGAATTACTGGAAGACTAATCCATCCATCAAGTGGTCGCAGCTACCATGAAGAATTTCATCCTCCTAAAAAAGTTATGACTGACGATATCACTGGAGAACCACTTATAAGACGTTCTGATGACAATGTTGATGCTTTGAAGAAACGACTTGCAACATATCACGCACAAACTGTTCCTCTTGTAGATTACTATATGCGGAAAGGACTTCATTGGAGAGTTGATGCTGCAAAGCCAGCTGAAGAGGTCTTTAGCAGAATTGATAATATTTTCAAGAGTCGTATTTTTAGCAGAGCAAAATCTGCCCTTTAACAATATTGATAAGCAATAATATTTGTATAAATCATACTATTCATAATGTAATTGGGTTTGACAATTGTGTTATGGTATTTTGTGACAAATGTATTGGACCACTGTCAGTGTATATCTTTTAGACTACTTTTAAATACAGAACAGTACAATATGATCATTGAAGTATTTTTATTTTTTATTGATTAAGATAGGGCAGAATTGAAGCAATCGATAGTTAAGACTGGATAATAATGTAACCTTTTCTTTACCAGCATCACATATAAGTGACATCCAGATATCATTACTAGAGCCCGATGTTACAGATATTTGACACATGTTCATTATCACTAATCAAATGTATCACATTTATGTGATAATGGAGTTAGCAATGAAACTACTTATCTAGTACCCAGTGACAAATTTATGTCAGTTTGTAAAATTACTAATTTCACTTAGTTTTATTTACACATGTATAAATCCTTTATAACATAATTATTTTTTTTTTGCAGTAGGCAATGTGTAACTTAATTTAGTATTAAATATTTGCAAAGAAAGTATATATGCATATTATGATTTAAAAAAATTGGGAAATAGAATGGTTGGGTACAATTATTTAAATAACTACTGGCATTCAAAAAGTGCAAAACTTTAATAATTTCTATACGATACAATAAAATCTAGAAATGTAAGTGATAAATGAAAATACTAAACATATATTTATGGTATTTATTAAAGATCAAGAGCACTTAGATAAATGGTAAGTTACTGGTGTACAACGGTTATCCATTTTAAGCTCAAGTAAGGCAAATTCACACACATATCATTCAATAAAACCAGATTCATTTGTACAGAGTTGTCATGTGCACAGACTTGTTGAGGTAATAACTTCAGCCAAAAATCACTTCAGTATTCTCTGCTAGAATATTTGAAACATTCACTTACTCCTAATCAAAAAATGTACACTATGAAGTGTATAAAATGAATTCGTATCACCGAAAGGATAGAGTTGTCAACTTGTTAGCAAATACATATTTAACTCCATTCTGTGAAATATGATAAATTATATGTGATTACGACAGAACTGAAAGATGAAGCCAGATTAAGTTCGTTTTTCTAAGCCTTTTAATCAAAGTAGCTTGAAAAAAACGTCTGTTAATAATAAATTTTAATTTGTGTAATAATAGCCCGTATTATTAGTGATATAGTGGACTATTTAAGGCCCAACAAAAACTGCACACAAAAAAAATATTACATTAAGAATTATTTTTTGTGTGGTAAAAATTATAGTGGTTTGGAAAATCTATTAAGTGATAACTATTTGATAGCACATTTTATTATATGTATATATATGATTATTACATTATGGAAATGTAAATTATTACTCATTTAACATTTTATCATGTAATGTATACTTGATTAATATTGAAAAATTTCTTAGATTGGTCTAGAACGGTATGTTAAAGGTTAAATTTGTTATAAAATACATCAATAGGAATTTCACAGCCCTCTATGTTAATTTGAACTCTTTAAAAGTTATTTTTAATTCATCAGTATTAATAATATGATAGAAATAACAGAATATTGAGAAACAACGTGAACGTCAATATTTCTTAATTATTTATCAATAACGGATAAATCTTATTTCACTCGCCTACACCGCCATCGTCATTGCATTATTCTAATAACACACACTAATTGTCTAGGCGAATAATGGTACATTATCCATCTAAGAATGTTTTATATTTGTTAATACAGATGTTAAGTACACATAACTATTTAACACTTTTAACTGAACTGCATCGCAGTCTGAATACATGAAAAGCAATAGCCTGCGCCGAGTATGAATTTGAATTAAAAAGTCACACCGTTGGTGTTGATTGGACGCATATATGTGCCCATAGCATTCAGATGGTTTTAAAAAAGCTTTTGCACTATGACACCAATCTTCAAATTTAAATTTTGTGCTTTATAATTACGCACTTTACAATAAATTGTCTACAAATAACCTTAACTATATACTACTACATTGTAAAAATGCCGTGTAACTTACATTTGTCTATACTTTAATTTTTAAATAATTGTTATACTCACTGCAACACCTGTCCAGTACTGCCTATTGTTACAGATAGACCAAAATTGCATTATTTTGCGTTTATATTTTTCTTAGTACATCTGTTAATATAAAAAAAACATTAAAATTATTAAATGTTCTAACGTAATATCTCTAGATTTTAAAGATAATTATAAAACTAACCATTAGTGCAGTAAAAACAAAGAAATTTAAAATTAATAAAAATTTTAAAAATAAAAAGAAAATATTTTTAGTTAGTAATTTATAAAAATTCTTATAAAGAACATAATAAATATTAAGCGAAATGATTAATGAGGTGAGGTAAAATAAAACACAATAATAATGGACAATGTCTGTGTAATTAAGGTCATTCTCATTGATGACTTTTAATGACATTTTTATGAAAAAGAATTTGTTTTACACAGAATGCAGGTACAATAAGACAACAAGCATTTTATGACCAAATAATATACACACAAGATGATAATGACAGGCGATGGCCTTGCGTTCGATCTGTTACCTTTTAGATCGTAATTATGAATTAAGATTACTAAGATGTCAATGGAATCATACCGACTAGTTTAAAATTAATACTCTAGATATGCATTAAAGAAAGTAAGTGCTAGACCTCAGTCAATAATTAATTATATGCTTTATGTTTGTAAAAATTTAAATATTTTCGTTATAACAACATTTAATTCATAGACAAAGCTCTCGGAAATTACAATAAATATGAATTGATATGGATATGATTTACTTGATACGAGCTAATATTTACCACAGATTAAACAGGCACATCAATACACTATAGGCATAGGTGAAAATTTGTCATGGATTAAAAATTAATTAAATCAACTAGTGTCCAAATAAATATCTAAAATTAAATAATGAGAAAGAATATTTACATATAAAAAAAACACGAATCCATTACGGCTATTCAACAACTCTTACGCCACTATATATAGCTTTGGATTATCGCAATTTTAATGGACTATACCTAACACTACTTTACAATAAAGCTTCATTAGAACATTTACATACATTAACAATATTATTGTTTCACTGTAAATAGTTCGACATTAATAATAACAAGTGGGGTGACGGGGCAATTAATTACATCTATAAACTAACTTTGTATTTCATGTGGGCACTATTTTCTTAACACAGAGTCCAGGACGTACTATATATTTTCTACACAAACATTCAATCGATTGACGCTATGGAGTATTTTGTCAGATGATACTGAATTTTTACGAAATGAAAACAATTTTTGATCGAATCGATCACTACAACAATTGCGTTAACATGGTATCGAAAACAAATGAGAAACAAAACGACGAAATAGCATTATCTTTATCAAACGAATAAATGTTAACAGCTAATTAATTTCGCGCTTAAATATGTATAGTAACAATGGAGCCAGGGGACGGCGGGCGCGCCGCAGAGCTGTGCTAGTGGTCGTGCAGGCGGTCGTGCGAGCGGCTGGACGAGCGCGACGTCTTGCGTTGATCGAGGTACGCCGCCGGCGCCCAGCCCTCGCCTTGCCCACCTGATCATATTATATAAATGCGATTTTTTTATTTTGTCTATATTATACGACCAAATAAAAGTAAACAGTAACGGGCATTAGCTTTTGCACGTCATGGACAACAGCGCAACATTTTGCAAGGTAAGATTTTATAAGGCGTTATCTTTGTCTATTGTGAAAGGAGCACTGTGCGACGGAGAGATGCTTTACAAAATCGAACCCAGACGATTTTTGCCATAAATATTACTTTTCTCACCGACGTGTCAAATCTGATGCCGGCTACTAATATCAATACTCAAGTTAATATTTATAGTAAAATAAGTTTTTTAATACGTTAAAATCATGATGATTCTTGCCTCTGTGGAGCTGAGATAAACCGCCTTGTAATACTTGGGTATTCCTAATTTGATTTTCTAGTCAAAAAAGTTGTAGAGTTTGCATAGTGGTAATATTTTTCGAATTTACTCTATTGGTCATCAGGCAATCACATAAATGTGGACTATATGCTGCACGTACACACTTCAAAATCTATGGCCTTGTTATCACATACATTCATATGAAATTGAGGAAAAGAGTAGGTAAGCAAAAAAATTTAAAATAATTTGGAAATTATTGATGCTTAGTTATAAGTTGCAATTATATTCCACGTTTACTATTTATAGCGCAAATAAAAACCGTTTATGAAGTACGGTACTATAAATCAGTGGCGGTACAAGGTCTTGACACTACCACTAATCTATAAAAAGAAAAAACATATTCTATAATGACATTTATTATGTGATGTATATTTGGGAATTTGGACTCGCCCTATAGGCAAGCACTGCTTCAAATTTTTTGGTACGTGTGTTATAATTTTTGCAGGTAATAAAAATAAATTATGCGTGAAGTTTGTTAGTCAAGCCTGTTAAGTTGGTGTGATGTGACGAGCGTGATGGCTAGACGTACCTGCGAGACGCACGTACCACCAGCCGGCGCAGCCCACCTTCAGGAGCTCGGCGTGCTGGCCCTCGCGCAGGGACACCTCGCTCGCGCCCACCGCCGTGTACTCCGACAGCGCCACTAGCGAACACCCCACCGCCTAACGAATACAAAGGAAAATTACATAACTTTATACTATACTGCATGTTATTCAGTTCTAAAAGTTTGAAGTCATTTAGTTACATCTTAATTTTTTTTGACAAAGCGACTTTACTCCCATACATATTTTATATCTGAAAAATATCCACATTAAAGTTACAAACTTATGTTAAGGTTTTTTTAATAAAAAGAAACGGTTTCCTCGACATTTTGTAAAGGATAAATCACTATTCAAAAGGATTAGCCCAATTTCGTTCATACAAAACCAGTATTTGGCAGATTTAATACAATTCAAGACGAAGTTAACCATCCCAGTTATAAGTGCGTCTTTTTTTTAACAAATAGTTTTTACACAAACTTAGCACACACCACAAACATGCAAGCATTCATCACCATTAATAAAAGCATGTTTAAAACAGCGCAATATTTAAAGGTATTCGATGAATATTGATGATCAGAATTGGTGTGCATACGGCATAGACGAAATTGTTAAGACGTGATGTAAGAGAAGGTGTAGGTCGTTTCCTGGCAGTTAATTAGCCATGCAATATAATACTAATAAAAGGTTAGATTAAGTTTGCATCAACGTTTTCTGTGTGACTTAATAATAACTATAGTGTGTTATAGAAGACGAGACAGGTATTTGTAATTGACATTAATTTGAAAATTTGTTTTCAAATGAAGTAGACAAAATGTCACCGAGATTACGTGTCAAGCATAATTGAATATTAATAATACGCAGAAATGTTATTTCTTCAGTGTGGATTGGTAGGATAATATAACTATGAAGGTGTTATGTGTTAAATATTGTATTAAAATAAAAAGCTTAAAAGCATACGTTGTGTAAACGTTGAAATAATTTAAATAGTTTTTAAGTTTTAATGATCAGTAGGAGAGTACTATGGGAAGAGCTGACGACCTAGTCTTACTTCTCGAAATTAATTTGAATGATATATAATTTTTTATTCGCTTTTGTGCAAATAAACAATTACAGACATGCAAATAAATGTTACCATCAAGGAAAGCGTCAAGAAGGTGAGCCGAAAGAGTCAAATTGATGACGCAAGCGATTTTGTGTAACATCATTATAGAAATGTTTTAAAGATGCGGTGGGGCATGTAAAGGTCTACAAGTAATCGATACTTTCACTATCTTTTGGAAACAATGAGAAATCCTTATGGATCTCGCAGTCGATTAAAATATAAATATATTATTTGCAATAAAACATTATTACATTATACATCGTATCCATTCGAAGCTAAGCGCACAATTAACATAATCGTAAAGCACACGAACAATGAGTGACATAACAAACAAAACATGACTTACACGATAGTTAATGTTCAGCGAAACGACTGAAATATCCACATTACTTCGAAGTCTTTGGTTACTTTAAGCTTTGGATATTAAAATCAGTCTTTTTTTCATTATGTACAAAGCCAGTACTGATATTGCGCTCGCTAATGATATTGTATCAATACTGTGACACGTAAAACGTGGAGTTGGCTTGTGTGGAGCCCGATACGGAAAAGAATTGTACCATTCGGTGTATGGTACCGTTGAGACCGACGGCCTCCGTCACCTGTTGAACAATACAACTTAGAGCATGGCATATTTAATTGGAAATCTTCCTGTTTTGGATTTCGTCGAGATTGATTGTCGAAATTGTAATTTATCGACTTTCAGTAACTAATACATGTACTATAAGCGATGATGTGTGGCTTGCTAAATTAAATATGCAGTGACAGCGTGACTGAATATCGGTCTATAGAACAATATCATAACAGTTTTTTAGGGTAAGTAGACAATAAATATTTCAGTTTCGAAGCACTAAGACTCGCTAAGTCCGTTTATCTATTCTATACTATATTTTCGTAAATCTAGACGTTCATTAAATGAAGTTTCAATTAACTTTGTCATGACGTATATTTGTTACAAAAGGTTAATCCGGGAAGCGTTATGTGCGTTTAGATTGCCAGCATAAATCATGCGCTACCCGGTGACTATTTAATTCACGTTTTTAAAGAAAATTGACTTACATTAAATAAAGTGTGTTTCACTTCACTCAACACTGCAAACCCAAAATTATTTTCATTAGAGACCCAAATTAGCCAAGCCTTCCCAACAAAAAGCACAAATTTACCATCTTAGATTTTGTTAGTATTACGTTAATACAACGTACATAAATGTTTTTAACAATTATCTTTATTGGCTGACCAAAGCTTCTCCATTAGGACAAATAAACTTGTAAAATGTTTGCTTTTGACACTGAATAAAACTACGTGGATAAAAATTTCATAATTTGAAGGTACAAAATCTTGATGCATAGTTATTAATCAAGAAAGTAAATAAGTAGTAGTTTTAATCAATGTTACGTTACTAGTGCTTAATACCATTACCACCTGTAAAGGAAAAAGTGCATAAAATCTCATTAATTAATAGGGAAGTTTTTCGAAAACGAATCAATCAACTGTTCATCTTAATCATAACGACTCGAGTTGTTTTTATATTACTCCTACATGTAAGTAAACTTCTGCACCATACGAACATCTTTACATTTATTTGATCTCCTTGAAAATCGACATAAAAGCATACAGTCAGTCGCGCATGGAAAATATTTTCGAGCTCTCCCCTTTGTCGTAACTTGCCACCAGGTGGCGTAAGTAAAATAATCCATTTTTAAATACATAGATAAATAAGTGTACACTAGCTAGGACTGTAATTACCGTGTTAATTTAAATATAGTGGATGGTACTGGAAAAAATATTTGCATGATACTGACCGGTGCGTGTTCCGCGTCGTCGTCATCATCGTCGGAGGGATCAGTGGACCAACAGGGTTCGTCGTGCGCGTCGCAGGAAGCGGCACGCGCGCCCGCTGCGGGCAGGGCACGTGCAGCCCCCAGCGCATGCAAAGCGCCCGTTTCCCACGAATTCGCCTGTATTAACGTTCTGCGAACATAGATTTTTTTCTATAAAATAATTTTTTTTTCTGGAAAATATATATGATCCTGAATATGAATGAATTCTGATATATATGATCCTGAATATGAATGAATTCTGATATATATGATCCTAAATAATAAAATATTGTTATTGATAGTAGTATAGGTGAATGTTTTCACGCTCCCTAACCATTCTTCACATTGCTTAGTATTGCAAAAAAATTATGAAAAATGTTATGCAGTAAATACATTCCATTAAACGGTGTATTTTCTTACCAATCATCAGCTGGTATTTGTTATTTTATTAATGTGTGAAGAATCTTCTTGTTTCTTAAACAAGGGAGTGACACAATCAGCAAGTTCACATGATGCCATGATATTACATAGCATCATACCAATGAGTCGCGCTGTATAGGATCTTTTATAGCACAACGTCGCGGTCATAGTAGTTGATATCTATTTAGACCAGTGATTACCAAAGTGGTCTATATCGACCCCTAGGGGTCTATGACAACCTGCAAGGGGTCTACGTCAGCGAATAATATATTTGGGGGTCCATGAAATGAAAATGGGGGTCCACGATAGTGGATCTCAACACATACACTGATAGTACCTATTTACT
>DWQX01005721.1:0-12506 GCA_018245475.1 Pharmacophagus antenor
AAGTATCAAGGAGTACACATCGCAGTACGCAATCACGTTAATAAGGAGAAACGTAGGTACACAGGGGATCTTCAGCGAGCGTGGCGCGCGGGGTCCCCCCCAATTTTTCCTTTTGGCACACTATGCGGAGGTCGACTTTAAAGTGGGGGATGAACTTTTTTACATGTCATAAATGTTTGAGTGGGAGAACTTGTCGCGATGCGAGGAGGCATTCCTTTGTAGACGTTTCTCGTTATGTGAGCTTATTTCATTGCATTTATACATTTCCATAGTTCGTATGCAATTATTTATTTCAACAACTTGTTCACACACGACTTGTGTTATGGCGTTAATCGTAATAGAAAATAAATAAAAAACTCCTTTTATAAATATACAAGCCCGATTGACAAAAACATGTATACGTTTTCACGTAGACTTTGATTTTATGATGTTGTTAAATAAAACACTAAATTGGAATTTGTTCTTCATTTCTCTGTTTAATGGAATTCGATATAAATAATTTACACAACGCTCATTTACTGGTAGACACCTCGCCCTAACTTTGAAGCTCCGAGGATTTTTTCATCGGTTATAGTTTAAGACTTTACTTCGTTTTAATGTGATGTTAGAGGTAAATAAAATCAAAAAATAATTCTTTCTTTGACACTAGATTTACCGTCACATTTTTATGGTTTTCTTTATTCAATCTGTAGTAGTTTCGTGCATCATTGTATTCTTATTTTTTCCTGTTTTGCAATAAAATATATAGAATAATGTTGCCCGTAGCAATAAAATAAAAATAAAAAGTCAAACGCATATATATCAGTGTACGAATCTTTTTATCTAGGGTTGGTCCGTCAAAATGACGGGTCCATTAAATCTAGTGCATCGCTAACACTGCGACTAGAATACAATCTCGTGCTTCGTCACTATACGTGGCATTCTCAGGAGGGGTGTTACAGGTTCGAACGTACGACGTCATTAAGCAAAGAGGAAATTAGCAAATTGTTTTCTTGTTCTATTTAGTCATGGAGTACTGCAAAGTAACGCTTGAATCAATAAACCGATGTTAAGTGACAATGAGGCTGTAGATGGTAAAGCGTTTTCGTCCAGAATATTACCGATTGTCCTATGTGACTGCCGAAACACAGCAATGTTCTTATAGCGCCCGATTAACATTGAAGGCGACGCCTTGCCAG
The DNA here is from genome assembly GCA_018245475.1 of Pharmacophagus antenor. Lineage (NCBI taxonomy): Eukaryota > Metazoa > Arthropoda > Insecta > Lepidoptera > Papilionidae > Pharmacophagus > Pharmacophagus antenor. The sequence continues at coordinate 1,179 of DWQX01005721.1, forward strand.
GCGGGTTTAGAAACCTTACCACAATCCACGCTCCACTACACCTGTGACCCGGGAATGTAATCCAAGACTTTAACTTTACGAGTCAAGCGGTAAATCACTGCGTGACGGAGGCAGTAATAATGTTAATGAATCATATATTTTATTACATTGTAAAGAGGCGACAAAAACGTTAAATTGGTATCTAATGTTCTACGTTTTATCTTTTAAAATGGTTTTAAGTGTAGTAATAAAATCACGGTGTTGTATTTATTGCAATGTCAAAAGCTGTCTTCGCCGTTGCCATTAGCGAGATATTAATAAAAATAAGTAAAAACGTACAAACGACACTGGCAGATGAGAACTCGTAACAGGAGGAACAAAAACAATTAGGATAATTAAAATGAAAACAATCATAAATAGAATGCTTCTGAAGTTCCATTTTTGAATTTAATGTTATAATGAAAAGGTCGCATCGTGTTCATTAAATAGATTAGACCACAGCGTGCATTGGCACAGAGGCAACGCGGTCTACGTTGATTTATCGAATTACTCTGTGCTCTGTAAAATTTTCAGTAGTAACTCGTTTAGACTGCTCTAAGGGAAATCTTTTTAACGTTTCGAAATATTTAGTTACGGTGTTCATTAATATACCGGACTATGTATTTTAAATATGACCACTGTCCAAACTCCGCAGACTCTCCATTGTACTCCATTATAAGTTGATTTATTGTTTTTATTATTATTAGTACCACATAACAACAAAATATTGTTGACTGGCCCGTTAGTGTAATAGTAGTAACTTTGCCTCTTACACTAGGTGTTACGGGCTTCGATCCCCGTTTTGGAAAAACATTTATGTATTGAACATTTGTGTTTGTTCTGCGTCTGGTTGTTTATCTATATTTAACTATTTCTTATAAAATAACTACGTATGTATATCGGTCTAGGATAAACCATACCACAGGTGGTGCTTAGCTACCTATCCTGAATCAGATTTTCTGATTGATCAGAGGGGAGTACAGTGTGTGAAATGTCTCAAATATTATTTATTTTAAAGATGTTTTTACTAAGTCCAAACACTTGCCAGTAAAACTGACCATGATATCAAAGTTTTACGAATTTTAAATCACGGTTGCTTGTGGTCATATATTTATTCCTTTATAAATTGTAAGACAATTTTCAAGCAGTGTAGTTAATCAAAATCGAAGATTGAAATAGAATTTATAGATAAATGAATATATAACCATACCACGTATCTATTTGAGAAAATATAAGTATATTTAGAGCGCTTAATGTGCAGACAATTAAAGGGCTTCGTCAGTTACAAATTATTTTCAATTATCTATATAGTATTATCACTAATATCGCATATAAATTAATTATATGAATAAATTAATAATTAACTAGAAAAATATGAATTATATCACATAAAAGCGCTTTATTTCTAGGCGTCACGCGATAGTGTGAATTGTATGTCTATTTTAAAGCCATCAAGTGAATAACAGTCCGGAAATATGAATATGATATTAAATAACATTAAAAAAAATAAACATATCAATTTCCATATAGATGTACATATAAAAAAAAAAACAAACTGTCTTTTATCGCATTAAAGCGCTTAATTTCCCGTCGATTAGACGACGGGGTCGATTGTACGGCTATATTCAAGCAATCCAGCCGCTCGGGGCTGCGGCGTGGCGCGCCAAATTGCAATATCCGGTTACGCTGTGACGTAGTCGGCGATGGCCGGTAGCGATCGCGACGCACTTCCGGTCCCGGTAATGGCATCAGCTACGCCTGCGCCAGTGCGACGGCTCGCTTCAGATGTCAAGTTATGATACGGAAATATTTATAAAATTCGTTGAATGTTGAATAGATCACTGCTCATAATACTCTGGCTTTCGTTTTTTTTTTTTTTAAAGGACGAGTAGGTAGACAAGCGTGCGGTTCTGACGGAGAATCGTTACCGCCGCCGATGGGCGGCCGCGACACTCGGAAGTCGCGAATGCTTTGCCCCCACCATTCATGAGCCAGCGTCAGGAGCGAGCACGCTTTGCCATCTACGACCACATCGTACGACTCAACTTCGTATGTCAATTTTGGTCGTGTTAATATGAGAATAGATGTGATTTTCTCATTTCATTCGACATTTCTTCACACGATTTTAATAAAATATTCACCTAACTAATCAGGATAATTTTTAATTAACGTCCATAACTGTAATGTGACTGTAACGTAAGGTAATTTATACATCATATAATACACATTTTTCTAGAATTCCCAAAAAAAAAACATTTATTTTTGAGGAGCTTCTACGTTTGCAAGACATATTACAACCTACCGAATGTGCTTGCCAGCTTAAAATTAACGCTTTAGCTAATTACATGGAATAGTGGAATTTTGTTTTTGTATTTTTTTCAGCACGCCTTTATTGATAAATTCTTTAAATTTTGCTCATTTTTCGGCAAATATTTATTTAAATAACAAACACTGGCATCTGCTATGCACGTTATTCCGTATTCATAACTATAATTGATATGTGCAACGAAGAATAAAGAACAGAATTCAAGTCGTTACCTACCAAACTTAATTACACTGAACTGTCTGTAGTTGTAAAACATAGAACAATCAAGTTTTCATTGTGATAAAACTGTCAACGAAGAAAGTTCTGCGAAAATGAAAAGAAGAAAATAAAATGTCCATGTGACATATAACCGATTGATAATATTCCAAATTCAAAAGTTCGAGCTGACGTCTTCATCGCGGCGAATCGGCGCGACGCGCGTCAAGACGGGGCATCCCCTACCCGCGATCGGCCCTCCTGCTTTATTTACACCCATCACATCGGATAAATCGATGCGTTTCGACGGCCGAGGGGGCCCCGGGCGGGCAGTGCGCGTGCGTGGTAAAAATGGCCACCGAAAAAAGCCGGGAAATAAGAGAAAGAATCGTCGGGGGCCCGCCTCGCCCCTCCCGGCGCAAGAACTGGAGGCGCGGTGCGGTTGCTATATGCTTCGCGCGCTGGTTCGCTCGCCCTATCCAATTTCTACATATTATTTCAATTTTACCAGCAACGTGTTAATCGACTTCCGTTTCACACGTTGTTAAGTGACAACGAGTCTCGTAGATCGTAAAGCGCGGTCGCCTAGATTACTTCGGCTTTTATATGAATGATTACAGATATACAGCTGTTATGGCGGCAGATTGGCATTGGTATCTAGACGAGCGGTTTCGAAAAACCATCTAGACTCTATTTATATGGCCTGAAGATCGATCCCGGACCTCAGTATTACAAGGCAATCGGTACACCTCTGCGTCACAAAGGCACTTAAAAATGTTTACATTACATTTTACAACCCAATAGATATATAAGCATCACACATTCACTTCGTTGTCAATTTGAAATATATGTTTTCGTTCTATTGTTATGTTAAAGTAACATACATAAGTCTGAGGCTTGGTTAAACGGATAATTTCATAAACTATTATCTCATGTGCATTCCCAACACATTAAGTACATGGACAATTAACATAACATCTAGTGTTGCGGCTGTCTAAGGGCGACGTTGATCACTTTTCATCACGTGAACCGCTCGCATATTTGCCCAATCTTAAAAATAAACTAATAAAATAATCCAAACTAAATAATGCATGTAAAATTTTAATAATTTAATAAAATGTATATGATAACGTAACGCGAGCTATAGGTCAATGAAAAAAAAAACAATGAAAAGCCCTCTCTCGTTAATTAAGTTGCGTTACTTAATAAGTAATAGTCACCAAATGGACGGAGAGCGCTCGAATTTTTATCGTACGCTCGGGTTTCTATCGCGCAGCGTTGCGGGCCGATGTCGCGGGGTGTGTCTTCCCCTCCCCTTCCCCGGTGGCCGCCCCCTGGTGGGGGTTGGTTACCCCTACGTGCGCCTTAGATCGCTTCCGTGCCGCGTTCGCGCGGGCGAGCGGTTTAGTCGAGTGACTAAATCGTTATTCATCTGTCGAAGAAGACAGTAAAATTTTGAAAACATTTAATAATGGTTTCGAACAGAGTCCATTTCAGGGGCCAGACGTGTTGTGGCTTCATGACAATTTGCCGCCATAACAGCGTTGCTGTGTTGCAACAGCCATAAATATGGGAGTCGGACTATTTTGAGCATCGGTTCATAATCTATGCGTAGACACCTCAATGTCACTTAAGATCGGGTGCGATTGAGATCGAGTGATAGGTCTTTGCATGATGAAAAGAAAACTTCATTTTATTTAGAAAACTACTGGAACAAAATCAGACTTTCTCATATTTCTATTTTTAAAGTATATTTTTTTCTAAATTTATATAAAATTCATTACAGGCAGCCTTTTTAACAGAAATTATCATTAGCACTGGGCTTCAGGTGTGTCGGAATTTTCGGTTCTTTTTGCGTCCTTTACGATAATTTCGCTTTATATTTCTTTTTCAATACAAAAAAACAAATATAAGGATTGATGTATAAAATTACTATGGCCTCGAAAGGGAAACCGCCAAAAAGTGTCCTTAAACCTAGTATTATAATGAGACCATTCTCTATTCCTATGAAATATCATACATAAAAAGAGAGAAGAAATGAAAATATCGTAGTATTCAAAAATTGTATTACAAATTTTTAACTTTTAGTATGTTTTATACATTCTTAATTTGACTTTCATTTACGTAACCATAATTTTAAATAAGTTATATTTTTAATAAAATTTTGAGAAAAAAGATTTAAATGAATACACACATTTTTTCTTCTAATCTTGGAAATATCTTATGGTAACTTGTTTTAACAAGTTGTTAAGCACGACTTGACTATAGAAGTTCACTTGGGACAGTACTGCTGGCTCGCAGTCGTACGGTGTGATTGAGTTATTAAAATTAAAAGAAATTATGTCATAATCAGAACGACAAATAAAGTTATTTCTATTTATTGTTCCATTTACTATCCAAAGTTTACAATTGAACATTATATTTAATAAAAAAGTTATAATGGTCTGTAATGTACATTTACCTACACAAATACAAAGAGTATAAAATGGGCAGTTTTTTTTTCATCATGGACACTATAATACGATTATTTCGTTTATATTTGTCAATATTACCGCTTTTAATGTAAATAGATATTTGATAAATAATTAAAATTGTAGACGAAAGTGTAAAATATTTATCGGTAAGTAAAGTTTGTTTGCTTTATAACATTTTTAGTGTTAAAACATTTTAAATTTTAATGACGGATAATTATTCCGGTATGTAGTTGTGCTTTTTGTGTGTGTGTGTACCTCATCTTTTTGCATTAAGACTTAAGGTATTAAATGTCCTTTTTCAGTTTAAAAATTTAAAAATGGAGCACAACATACCACGCTGAAGTTTCTTTTGAAGAACATTTCACCGTGTGTTTCTTAAAATAATTACGCTAAATATAATTACAAAGAACTTTATTTGTCGCTCATACGCCTAGACCGCAGAGAAGAAATTAAAAAAGAAAAAAAAACAAAAATACATTCTCAAAGGAATGTGTTAATAATTCATCATAATGATGAATATTCGGTCATTATAACGGTAAATATACATGGAAGTTATTATATTTAAGTGTAATAAAAAAAGTACGTAATAGTAAAACGGACGCACAAGCGTTATCGCTGTTGAAGAAAAAACATGTAACTATTATTATATTTAATAATAATACAATACGGTATAATTAATATAACAGATCGAGTTATTTCATTAATAACAAATATTTACTGGTTGAAGCCGGCAGTATTTTTATTACTGTCTAATTAAATATTAATACTTTAACTATTATTATTTTATGCATAACAATAATTAGTATAATTATATTTCATGCGAAAGGAAATAGTGTTTACCAGCGAATAAAACTGATAATTTAATAGGAATTTGATTACACACAATTTTATTGACTTTTAATTTTTGTTACGCTTAACTCATTGTAACAACAAGTAGCCTATTTGATATTTTTACCAGTGAAAGATTCGTCGAAATTAAATCAGCCATTACAGTATTTAGTTCAAACAAAAACACAAGAAATTTAAAATTATTTTATGTATATTTTCATATAAACATAAATATGGATTAAGTAAAAAGCTGCCATTTTTGATATTACAAATGGATTATCCATTAAAATCAAAATGACAGTTATTATTGTTAAAATAATTTTTGCTTCAATAATATTTTAGAGTTAATTTTTCTTACTTTCAATGCTTCTTCTTAGTTTTACAAAGATTTGGTTTAAAAATGTACAAAGTAAATGAAAAATAGTTTTAACAAAAATATTCCAAACTACAAAATAAGGTTTCCTTTAATTACCAAAATAACTAGTGTTACATAACCCAATACTTTCATAATGTCCTAGTATAAAGTGAATATGACTCAATTTGTATTAAAGTGATAAGTTACTGTATTCTTACATTAAAAGTTAAGTAAATATTATAATCTATTAATAGAAACGTTTCTATGTCGTGCTGTCCAACGCATAAACGGATATTATCAAATGAACTTTTCGTTTCATTAATTTAATTCAGTTAAATATTAACTAACCGCGACGTAATTAGTTATAATGCGCAACTCTCTCATTAATACCGAACCTAAAACAACCAACACCGTCCAATTAAAATGTACGCCGGTTTCAATGGCTTGCAAGTCGAACTTGTTCCTTTTTTTTTTTTCAATCCCCGACGGCGGCTCAAAACAAAAACCGGGTGCAGTTTTGCGAGCGAGGGGCGACAGGGGCCAAATGCATAAACAGGGGTGCAGCGGGGGAGGCAAGAACACAAAAATAGGGTGCTAAGAGGCGCGGCAGCCATCTTTGAAAAGCTTCGCCCCCGCTCGTGTCGATTTTTGCGCGACGGTGAAAATACCGCCAGGTAATCATTTTTGATATCTCGATCATAGCTCGAATCGAATCTAATCAGTACATTGGATGAAAACAATAGATATTGTCTGGCGTAAATAAGCTCGTTACGCTTTCTTATTTTGTCTTAAAGATGTTTTTTTTTTTAATTATCGTCAGTTAAGTATGGTACCTGCTACATTATTACCTCATGTCGCATCTATACTAATAAAGTACTAAGACTTTTATTTTTGGGACTTTTTTGCGTGAGTGACATCGGCTGTGGTCTTAAGGTAGTAATTTACACTAAAAAATGTGTAAAAAATTATGAAATTTTTACAATTGTTATCATATAAATGTTTTATATAATCCGTCACAATTTAACAGCAGAATAGAGATGGAAATTATATTAATTTCATCTTTAATTAATACGGTTCAATTGCTTGCAAGGTTTTAATTAATCTTATTATATTAAAATTAAATAATTAATATTTAACACATCGGTGGGTACAATCGTGAGCTCGACTCGCACATTCACCGGGCGAGAATTAGTGAAATATGAAAAATGTACGATTTTCTGGCAACACTTAAATAATATCTTTACAACGGATAGAGGGATTTAAATAGCATTCGGAATATAGGTATCGGATAGTGTTTCAAAGACTGTCTCTTTTAATGGGTAAGCGCCAGTATGCGGTAAAATTATTTATACCTTTCCCGCCGAGTGTGTATAATTAAGTATTATTATTTATCTATTTTTTTTTGTTTTAAAGTAAATAATGTTGTTTACACAAAAACTAACAACACATATGTACAGATTAATACGGAACGTATGCGTGTGTGTGAAAAGCAATTGGTAGCCCGAAAATCAATATCCCATTATGTACCAATAATACAAACGCGATATAAAAATGTGGGGTGACGGATCGGACAAAAAAGCGGCGAGGGTGGGGTTCGAACCCTTAATTTTTTTTTATATGTGATTCCTTTTTTTCACGGGGGACTAATAGGAGAGACGGCTCGGTACGACATCCTTATGTGCTTATTTATGATATCGTGATTAGAATTGTGGGGTAGCGGCTGTAAGGGTACTTTGACTATATTTTTCCGATGGGAGGACTCCCGTACATAACTCACTCGAGAGGGTCCTAACAATGTTCCATTGAATTGTTCGAAATCAATCACGTTTTAACTGAGAAACACCGCGTGCAGGAAGTACACAACACTGACTGACTATGTATTAACATAACCCTTTTTACCTTTAGAATGATTTCATCGACACAAATAGAAAGTGAAGCGACAAAAAGGATATCATTTAAAATTTTCTGATATAAAAATTGCGATCTACTATTTCTAACTAAAAAAAAAAAACATGATTATCGTAAAAAATTTTGGGAAAAAAAAATACTTTCAAAATTAATCATTAATTTTTGCTACACTTTAGGGTTGATTTCTTTTTAATATTGATGGGACCGATTTTGAGGTATAATTTTTCGAATAATAAAAAGGGTCATTACATAAAAAGTCTATCATCAGGCTACGTGAGTTTGGCTCTCATCTTCTGTGATAATTTACCATTATGACGGCAGTTTTTCAATACGTTGGTCATGTATACTAGGCAGGGTAGTCTAAACAAGCACTCTCAACCATCTAGAGCCTCATCTCGTGATATTGAGGTTAAATTGGCTATGAATTAACAATGATACACATTAAACTTAATCGACGTTAATCACGCTATTTCGTGTAGAAAATGATACTTCATCTTGTCACTTAACATCAAGTGAAATCGAGGTCAAGTGTTAGCGAATAAATGACAAAAAAAGATCAATATTTACAATACTTCTGCTCAGTATGTTACCAACAACATTACGCTCAACGTTTTCGACCGTGATAATAATTTATGGCGTCGTAATATGTGTGTACTGGCACGTCGGAACATAGATGATAAAAAAATAATCAATAACGTACCGCGCACACTGACCCGGCTACATTTTCCATCGCGTGCGGTAATTTGGCGGGAAACCTCATATTTTATAACGGCTGCATATTAAATAAGCTTCATGAGCAGCGACGCCTTGCCTTAACATCGACCAATAAACACCATAACCAATCAACGGCCGCAATTATACACCGTTAAGAAGCCACGCCCGCTAATTGTGTTCGTTTTTTAAAACAATTAAGTATTGTTTCAGTTCGCGCGGGAATGTACTATGTATGTTATACCGCTAAGAGAATCAAATTTGTTTTTGTAACTGGCAGCCTGGATTACGGTTTTGTTTTTCTATTCGTTTTTTAAACTACCAGGATTCGTTGAATTGATAAAAAACATTGTTTTGATATAAAAGATAAATTGTTATTGTATACAATGTACTTTTCACATTGTAATCCAAAACTGCCGTATAAAATATTATCAACATGTTCAATTCTATGGCAGCTCTCTTGTTATAATTGTATCAAAAAAAATTACAATCATTATAAAATATAAATATGAATATTTAAACACGATAAAATTTCTTACCGAAAACATATACGGTCATTTTTATCGGCAATGACCTCATTGGTCATAATGAAATAGATCAATACATTACCTTAATTCATACGAATAGAAATATAAATCAAAAGTAATTGTCATAGTCGACAAGTTAAAGATGACAAGGCGTATATCGGGGCTGTAAATTTATTTTGGAATCCCATTGGAGGATAAATGGTTAGACACGAAAAGATTAAGTAATTTTACTAGCTTTAGTGCTGCTGCTTGATCTTGATGGTATGTAGAAGAGAACCTCTTCCGTTAAACATTGGTATAATTTTTTTTAATAGTAAAACTTTCTTACTATCAGATATCAACAGTTGACATCGTTTGCTTCATATAGTAAACTTATATTGTAACACAACTTTCAAAGTAGAGTGCAATTAGTGGTAGAGTTTCTTCGAACGCTCTTGGCTAGCTTTTTACCACCTCAAATGTTATTATGTCGTGATAAACAGCGTGGCCTTGTAGGACAAGGCAATACATTCATGTCCTCGCCCAGAATACCCTGTCTCCGTAGAGCCAGTATTTTGCAGGAGCACAGTTTATCGTTTACGGCCCCATTGATACATAGAGTTATATTATAATTGAGATGAAGTTTAGAGGTTAGTAATTACATAATTGATCACGTCCCTTTATACCTTTCTAGACTAATCGAAATTATTAAGGCAATATTACGTTCCCATATCGAATGAATTTGCTACGTTAAATATTTATTTTTATAAACAGATAAGCGTCCCGCTGGTTTCAATAAAAAAAATCTGATATTTGAATAATGAACGCAAATAAAACAAAAAAAAAAAAATCACCGCAGCGAGCATTCGAAAATTCCGTTATCGAGCCTACACTGAAATAGCGAGTCGGTAATGAAAGAAAAAAAAAATCCGATCAAAGCCCTCGTTAGTGGCCAGTCAATACCGCGTCGCTCAAAGACGCGACGCGGTCGGATTTTTATTCTGAAAACAAACCGGGACCCGTTCCATTCATCTCAAAAGAAATCCCGACAAACGGGTGCACACACAGCGCGGCGCAAAAAACAAATACCACTAAGTAGTTCTACAGTGCAATGGATAAATCGGAATACACCGCGTGCTTCAATACTATCGAATTGTAAAGCTCGGCGCATACGCGAACGGCTGCGTTGGAAGTGAATATTGACGCAAATATTTTTGGATTGTTTTTTTATAAAGAAACGCCGTGTCGATATATCTACCCACACTTAAAACGTGAACAAAATTACTTTCATCTACCCGCAGATACATTGAACGTAATGTACTAGAGTATTTAAAAGATCGACTTTAGCGCCGATGGGCTGACACGTGACGTCAATTTCACGTGATGTTAAGTGACAATGAGGTCGCAGGTATTGTAAATAGTCAATTATTAATTTCAACTTAACTTGCTTTAGATACTGTTCTTATAACATAACAAATTTACTGTGAGCTGAAATATTACCATGCATTTGATTGGAAGCAAAGGTCCAATTCAAATGGCTTACTATCATTGCCATACGTACATTATTTTATAAAACTCAAATTGATAACTAATAGAAAGTGAAGAAACGTTTTAAATAGAAATTATCAAAGACGATAGTTCTTGACTTTTGTTTTGGTTTCATTGCAAATACTTTTCAAATAAATGATCAACAACACACATTTTCCACAGAAATAAAACTGATTCAAATTATATCCTTTCTATTGTACCACTATCGGAGTAAAGTTAATTTCTAATTTTTTTACAAAACACATTGGAATATTTTTTCCATCGTTAAGAAACATTTGTCAAAGTCGATTATAGACAGAAAAAGAGGTACATAAAAATTACACCTCTAACCGATAATTTTACTTTCGTTTATCAATTAATGATGCATAGATGCAAAATCTGGAAATAACTAGTGACAAATAAAAACATCTTCATATAACTGTTCCTTTATTCTAATGTCATAGAGGATTATTTAAATGG
>DWQX01005722.1:0-12503 GCA_018245475.1 Pharmacophagus antenor
ACTTTTAACACGAGACATTTGAGGACATCGATGTGACTAAAATTGAAATATAATCTATTTAATGGAAATAAAAATATTGTAATTACCTCTTAATTAAATAGATTGTGTAGTAATGATTCCTCTTCAAAATATACTATAAAAAATAATGATTTCTGAAATTTTATTAATATGTTCTAATTCGTAGTCATAACGCTATGCACGACCCGCATACACACGCTCGATATTTATCAATTATTACGTTTTGAATATCACGTTTTAATGATAAAAATCAATTGAAAATTAATACACTTAAAAACATGTTGTATACTAAATTGTTATACATCACATTGCATAGTCCCACTATCGATGTATATAAATTCATTTTTGTATCTAATCCACTGTCGGACATAGTAAGAGATTTTTTAAGTTATCAACGTTTGCATGATATTTTTTTTCGAGTAGCTATTTCAACTTGCTTAATTACTTTTCATCGACGACGAGTATACTCTTCGAAAACCGAGTGAAACTTTTTACATTAAATAATTGAGACAAAAAATCTAGCTATTGAAGAAATCTTAATTTTTATTCGATGTTAACAAACACAGTTTCATTCCGCGAAGATATTATATACTTCCTGTTAGTTTTCCTGACGATGAAATACACAAGATTTTTAGCATTAGCTCTCTGAACTGTCACAACATACGCAATTAACTAAGAAAATGCTTACAAAATACATATTAATTTGGAAAAATCGCTTTAAAATGGTACTTCCCCTCCGACTTTTTCGGTTTAATACAAACTATTGCTAATTCTTAAACAAAGTTACCAGACTAAGCGAATAATCCACTGTGCGTTTTAAGCGCCATTTTTTTACAACGCACAACCACTCTGTGGAATTAGTTGACGCCAGCGGTATTACAAGACTGATACAGCTTTCAAAAAAAGAGTCTACTCCTTCCTTAAAGTTCGGCAACGCAATAGCGACTACCCGTGTATTGCGGCTGTATATGGGCAACGGTCATCACTTTCCATCAGGTGAACCGCTCGCTCGTTTGCCTACTCTTCCTATAAAAAAAAATTCTTAAATTTATGTTTTTTAAATACTCTAGATTTCCCTAGCTACAAAAAAAAATAGTTTTCTCGTTGATTTATAATACGAATGCAGTTTTTTTTTTATCTTCATGATGAGTATAGTTAAACAATAAAAGGGTTAAAAACAGAATTTCGTTCTAGTCTAGTATTAGTGAGTTAGGTGTGGATTGGTTCCTGTCTGCGATGGGGTGAGGGCGATGTGCTAAACGTTAATTTTTCGGGTTAAAAGAAAATGGCGGAGGAACAAGTGGGCGGAGTCGGATCTCAGCTCGGTAGGGCCTTCACTAAGAAGATAACGGACAGCATCAGGAACGTGGACGTGATGAATTTATTGAAGAACATCGCGGCCGTCGCGGAGGAGGAAGGCGATTCCGATGACATCAAGAACAACCTGCTGACTGTATTGAAGGAGTACGAAGATATGGGGGAAGAAGAGAAGGTCACGTTCGCGAACAGGCTGAAGGAGACGCTGGCGACGAAGTTGGAGGCAAAGTTTCAGGAGATGCCGCTGAACCTGCCCGAGCTCGACGCGGCCATAAGCCGGGCGATCTACACGAAACTAGCGCTGTACGCGGTCGGCCTGATAATCTTTATTGCGGTCATCGGTACGTTTGTATTTAAACTATTACTTACAACACAAAAGCCATTGCCTTTCCAACCATTTGCGGATGGCGTCGCTCAAGGAGCAATTAAAGTTATTTCATTATGGTCAACGGATTAACATTAGATCTCAATTTTACCTGAATTGAAAGAGTTATTAATAAATTATCAGACATTATAATCGAAAATAATATGCGCTATAATCATTGCAATATACATTAACTAAGAATTAATTAGTTAAGAAAAACAGAAATGAATACAGATTTAATACTTAATAATTTCATTCGTGTATATGTAGTCAGTGTGTTATCGAAACGAAAGCAACACCGTATAAATGTAATTGTTTTTAAACTAAATTAAAAAGAAATCAAAATGACTATGGGCAATCTTAAGTTCGGCAACGCATCTGCGACTCCCTGAATGTAGCGGCCGTTTAAAGGTCACGATGATCACTTTATATCACGTGAACCGGTCAATTGTTTGTCTACTTTGCCTATAAAAAAATAATCTAGTGTTAAATAGCTACGCTTTGGCGCTTTCAACTAAGCTCATGTCAGCAATGGTTAAAATATTTGGGCGGCTTTTAGTCGACATTCGTCAGCAAAGGTTTAATATCTTAATAAATCCAATGGTATTTACATACTAGTGGTGGGTGTCTTTTTCCGGAAACCATTTATATAAGCGCTTATGCTGTTGGCACTGAACAAATAATATGGGCCTTTTTTATCGCTTACGAGCTAACTATTGGCCTCGTTTTCACCCGTTGTTAAATGACAATAAGGCAGTAGATGGTGAAGCGTGTTCGCCCAGAATACATCTATCTCTCGCATGTATAACTGCTGGAACACAGTGATGCTATTATGGCGGCTGATTGACATTTAGGGCGGTAGTTAGCCAAGCGTATTTGAAAAACCCTACCACCATCCAGATTTCATTACTATTGTGGCCCGGGAATCGTACCCGGTACCTCCGCGCTACTACACAAGCGGCGAAGCCACTGCGCCACGGAGGCAGTCGTAGTCATAGTCCCGGTTTAAAAGCTGCTTCAGCTAAAGAAATCATTATATATATAATGTCTTGTCTTAAATCGTAAATCACAATGTAACGTTATGAAAACCTCTTGAAATATCCTCCGCATTTACAATTCACATATGTCACATGTGAATTGTTTCTAGAAACTTTTTTTTCCACTTTTTGTTCTTCTAAACTTCTTCAGGCCACGGTTGTGTTCTGGATAAAGATCACGCGACTCCTCCAAAATGGACTACCGTGGGTGCTTGAGTGTGTGAAAACTTCACATAACCCTGGCTTAATCTTTTGGGGAGGAAACCCCGATTTCGAAACAAAAGCTATACTTCTCATACATTCTTTTTTAATAGCATGCAATGTATTTTTTCGGATTAATGTAAAAACTCTTTGTGTATAGTTAAATTTTAATTTTACTTACTGAATTCGTATGATGTACTAAAACGATATCTTTGTTAACATTGCCAATAACGTGTCGCATTCATTTATTGCTAATACATAAGATGTTCAATTTCACCAAACAGTTCAATTTCTATTAATCTCTTCACAGCCTTGGCCACATACATATGCGGTCGTTTAGTTTTACATTTACAGTTAATTGACTTTTTAATATTTCTTCACCTTCTGTTACATGACCACCGATGAAAATAAATTTAATAGGTTTTACAGGAATTTTAAAATTTACATATATTTCTCTTTTGTTAATTAAAAATCGTCCCTGAAAATGTTAAAGTGCTATAAATACGTAACACTTTATCCAATTATGTGAAAGAATTCTAAAATTCTTTCACATAATTACAGTTGCCGACATCTACATATCTATTATCAATATTACTGAAGCAAGATTCAAGATCACTCGTCTTTAATCGGCGATTGCAAATATAATAGTTGTGTAAACATCTTAACTACGCCACATCTTTTTGTCGGAATCGTGCTATCACTTGAGCCTCAAATTCACATCCTATTAACACTAGATTTACGGACACATTATTAAGGTTTTCTTTTCGAGTCTGTGGCAATTTCGCAAAATATTTTAATATTATTTTTCCCGTTATTTCAAAATAAGGTATAAAACAATATTGCCTCAGTCAATATAAAGAAACAATATTTTACATATGTATAATATTGTTTCTTTTTTAGGGTTGTTTCGACAAAATGACAGATCCGGTAAATCTAGTGTTAAGAGGTAATAAGGCCGTTTATAGTGTACCGTGTTCGTTCGGAATACTCTCGACTCTCACATATATGTCTGTCGCAACAAAGCTACGCTGCTACAGCACCTGATTGTAATTGACGATGTTAATCAAGTATGCTGGAAGTAGTCTGGATTGTGTTAGGCTCAAAAAATCTTATCGCAATTCAGAATTCAACTCGAGAGGCCCTCGAATCGAAGTGGGGCCTTCCTTCACATGTTTAACGCGTCTGTTTATCTGGCATCGTATAGTTGAACAACTACACGTTTAGATTACTTTTTAGGTTATTTTTTTATTATTATTTATAGGTTTTTTTTTTATTTATTAGCTATATTTCAAAATTATTCGGTTAAGCTCTTTGAATATTATCAGCTCCATTCTAATTAACGTCGGGAGAATTTGAGTCGATGATGTTTTATGAGGTGTTAATGCTGTTACAGCGACAGTAAGATATTGAGAGTGGTGGCAAGACAAGCGGCTCCGAAAATCTCATACTACCATCCAAAGTATTACTCATGTCGCCTTGGAATCGAACCGGTTACCGCCGTGTTACAAGGCAAACGGTTAACAACCGCGCCACAAGATACAATCTTAATCAAGCTAGAATAACTTGAACGCTACAAACATCAAACGGCATATATCATTTGGTAGTGGTGACATTATATTCAATAAATCTGTTTTCGCTTTCCAGTCTTCTTCGGCTACAAACTATATAAATCCATAAAGGACAAAGAGAAGAAACGAGAAGAAAAGAAAAAAGCGAAGCAAATGAAAAAGAAGAAATGAGCTTGAATACGTATCAGAACGTGTGGCATTGTCGGCAGTTTGACGTATGCATATATAGTTGTATGAAATATTATTAGCTGGTATTCGCACAGTATGACAATAGTAAGTTCAGTTTAAAGAAATAAAATATGTGTACAACATTTCTATTTAAATTTAATGTAAATATAATATATCTAACAAGATTCGAAAATAGTTGACCCAACGATGAACAATTTAAGGTTTCGATTAAATCACCGAAAAGTTGTTTTTAGTGATATTATATACGTATCGTTACAGATTTCTATAAAAACTGATGTCTATACTAAAGATTTTGTGCATAGTAAAATTTTAATTTTATTATCTAAATTCGTTTCAGACTAAACGTCTCGTATAACGGCTTAATTCCAAATACTGTTAATAATAAAAAAAACTGAGCTTCTCTTAATAAATTATTAATGGTTAATACTAGGAAAATTTCTAAAAAATTAAAACTATCGCCTGCCTTCGTGACGCAATGCAATGATTCACCGCTTGCCTGAACGCGAGGGCGACTGGCTCAATTCCGATTTGTAACCGGTGGTGAGGTTATTTTCGAATCCGACTGGCTAGTTACCACCATCAATGTAAATTTGACGCCAGCATGCTGCACTATCTTCAGCCTTGTGTTCACATGTTATAGTAATACCACTAAAACTATAACTGGTATTACTATAACAGTAGACAAATGTTAATATTTATGTTATAAATTTATCCAAATAAATGTTTTTTTTTATTTAGAACAATAGGAAAGTCTTTCTACACTTTGGAAACGCCCAAAGACAAACATGTGTATTAAATAAAATAACCATTTCTTAATGTTTATGTTAGGTAGTTGCTTGGTGGAATGTCTGAACAGACCGTGAAAGCTTATCGACGCTCTCATTCTTCACATTATGTACAAAATACCAACTTAATACCTCCTACATAATATTCCATACAATTGATAAATATAATGGCTCAAAGTAAAACAATACCGATTAACCTATCAAATGTAACTGTTTAATCCCTTTTTGCTGTGAAAAAATGTATAACACAATTGTTTTTAATTGTTTAAATTTTTTATGGTTAAATGATTATTAATTTTGTATTGATTTTTGTATTACTACCACTTGTATATAAATTTCTACGTTTTGTAGTTATATTGAGTAAAATAGGCTGATAAACTGCATTTCGTCATATTTTTTGGAAAGTATATAGAATGTTATATGTGTCTATATATTGTGCATGTTCGCAAGTAATTTATTACTATACCAATGTGATTTTGTGTAAAATAAAATAATAAATTTAAGTACATAATAACTCTTCGATCTTCGTTACGTTAAAAAATAGTCCATAATTGTAACTAGGGATACGATACTTACAATAGATGCCAAATAATGTTAAATAATTTATTTTTTTACGTTTACAAACTGTTTTAATTGCATTCCTAATGTTTAAAAGTCGATGTTTTGTTTAAAATATATTTACGTTTATAAAATAGATTGTTTTATTGAGCTAATAATAGTTTAATCCTTAATGGCGATAAGAATTCAGTTTATTACATCGATGCAGTTATTGGAGCTCGTGGGCATATATATCTAAATTAGCAGATAACCTTTACCTCATAATCCTATTTATCTATATCCATTTCGCCATATAATGGCACAATGAAGCCGTATATGATGAAGCGTTTCCTTTTAGAATACTCTAGCACTCGTATTATATTAAAAGCTGGAACACAGTAATTCTGTTAGACTTGAAAGTAGTAGCCGTCCAGAGGGATTCGTAAATACCAACGTCCCGACTCCAGCATTTATGTAAAAAAATAAATTTTTAAATAAGCGATTCAAGGGAAACTGTCTTTTCTTTTTTTTTAATATTTTATAGACTAGTTGCCTTGTACAATAAACATCGCTGTTTAAAATTTCCATGGTTTAGGTATATCTATTGTATTTGTAACTTGTTATTGTATTTACACCTGGTGAAGTTGGATTATGAATTGAAACACGAAATCAGAAAGAATGCTTTTATTTATTCATTATAACTATATTTACAAAAAATAACATTCTTCCCGCCTGATTTTCTAGAAAAATAAATTCAGAACGAATATCTTTGGGAATTTAACGATCGCAAAACGGTCCGAGGCTGCCGCACGCGGGTACCTATATATTCCACACATTCAACGCAAACCTTTTGCGGTTATAATATACGCCGTGATTGAGCACACGAATAGGATACTTATCATACAATGCCATACAAGCAAGCTCGTAACCAACTTATGGTTATATGTATTTATACTTCAAATTCTTAATAATTGCATTTGCATCATAAAAAGAAAACTTGATCCGGTATATATATTCCGGCATAGTTTTTGCTTTTTTTCGAAAGGTAACTAATAGTGCAAATCCGACATTAGGCCCGGTATTCAAAATTCGATGACAATTATACAAATGTAACAAAAAACACAATTATTGCGTATAAACAGTATGTGAAACTGTCGTCTGCTGATGATGTTTAAATAAAACGTTTTGCGGTATGGGGCTGCATTTTTCATTTAGTTACATCGGCGATTTACTAATACTTTTATTTTATATTCTTCGTATTAAAAATATATCTATTATAATAAATTGTTAACAGTGCGACAACCTGAAGTTGTTCAAGAGAAAAATTTCCTACTTAACTGTATTTAGATAAAAAATAAACGTTCAACACGGTGAACCGAACCAGCTTTTGTAGGTTCATATAGTTAACAAGTATCGTAAAAAAGTAAAGCTATAACGTAATAAAAATTTATGTCAGAGGGGTAAAATCAAACGTATTACATTTAAGTAGACACAGGGTGAAAGTTCTTGACCTTGAACTGTACCAATTAAAAAGTAATTTAAGCCACATTCCGGATGAGACCATTCAACACCAGTTCTTCGAACTACAGGATATTGCTTATGCACGTTATTGAATCGCAGCAAAAAAGATATCTTTTGGATGTTATTGTGATAAGAAGATAAATAAGTGTACCATCCGCGACTAAGCGATACCGCACCACAGAACCGCTGCGGTCTTGTGCATGTGGGTGCTAGTCCTCTTGGCTCCTATGGCTTCTGAGTGACAGACTGGGGGATTGGGGTGTTTCGCTGTCGATTTGATGGTAAGACAGAGAGGAAGGCGCGTTGTGTGTTCCAGCGCATCTTACCAGAAGAGGGGCGGGGTGATAAACTTCCCTCGGTTTACCTCCCCCGAGGAGGGGCCGCATGGTGCAACCGGCGCTGGTGGAATCGCGAAAGTGTGCACAAGCATTCCTATGGTCTTGCCGTAAAGCGTACACGATGGAACCTTGTGGCGATTTAAGTCGGTGTCAGTCCGATATAACCTGTTCTTACCCCTGCGAGGGAGATAAACCAAGGCATTTCCCTTTCGTAAAACGAACAAATAAAGAAATAAGTAACTCTTAGAATAAGACCAAACATTTTTTTTTGTTATTTAAAAAACTCGTGGGTGCGAAATTGGACGATTTGTATACTGCGAAAACTGAGGGACTGGTGTATAAAGAAATTTTTACCTTCAATTTCTCATCACGCAGGCTGTTATATCTTTAAAATAATTGCAAAGGAAATGTCTTCATCCGCGGACATTATTCCCGTGCAATATCAAATTAATCTAGAGCAATCAATAATTTAGTTGAAATTCCAAATAACTCATAACACATTCATACACACACGATCCCGCGTATCAAATCGGATTAAATGATTACATTATTATTTTTCTAGATATTATTACTTCGTAACGCAATTATATAAACTAGATAAACGTCATCGGAATTCACAATTACGAACACTGATTTTCTTTTCTCACCCACCCACCACACTGACGAGATAAAATTGATAATTTACTCGTCAGAAGGATCAAATTTTTTTGATTAATACTCTTAATTTCTGAATTACTATGGTCTAACATAGGACTTCAATTCGACACAATTTTAACTCGTGAGACCAAAGGCAATAAATCTTTGTAGCCGAGATTTTGTGGTGTGTAGAGTTCTAAAAACAAATTCAAAGTACGGTACAACACTTATGTGGTCCGGGAATCAAACTAGGGGCCTTCGTATTTTATGGCAAGCGATTAACACGTAACTACATCAAAAATTTTATTATTAATTTTTTTTTGTAAATTAACTACGTTGTTCTCGTTGTTTTATGGAGTAGCAAAATTTGACGGAATAAGGTTCTTAAACTAATAACGTTTACGTAGTTCAAACAATTGCTTTACACCACCATGATCAAGCCAACGCGAAGCTGTTTTACGCATACCCTACAACTAAAGGAGATGTTTCACTCTTAACGCCGCCATATAACATTCCCTAAAATCCGATATCTATCCATTTGCTTACCAGTTAAATGTTTCGACCGAATATAGATCTGAACGCTTCGCCGCAGTACAAGCAATGAATCAAATAAAAAAAGGTTCTCTTTTTGGCGTATTTCTATATTCTATTAACAAGAAAAATGATTCGGCGACTTTATAGTCTTTACTTCATACAAATTAATTTAAGAGACTATAAATTGGATGCAATGTAAACACAAAATCTAGTTCAGCTTTTATAACAGTTATTTTTACATGTATTATAAAGTGTGACTCTAATTAAATACGACCAATTGCATGTACCATGACGATATACCCAGTATATGAATGTGGGTAAGTGTTAAAATTTAAACCGCCAAATGTCCCTAGCGCCAAACGTGTATATATGTGACGAATATAGTCGTCATATAATTATGTACATTTATAAAAATAAATATGTTTATCGCACACTCAACTGGTTACATATATAATAATACACAAGTTTATTGACGGCAACTGAAATAGACAACGGGATATGTTACAGAAAACCCCGTTACTCACGAACTAAAACTCATGTACATATTTGATTTCTTTTTATGAAGGCGGTAGGCAAACGAGCGTACGACTCACGCAGTGGCAAGTGATCACCGTCGTAGACCCTTGTACATGTAAAAGTTAAATGCATTTCAACAGTATTTAGTTAATATTTCATCATACGTCTCTATAAACCGGAAAACAAGTCTCTCGTTTTAATTTTTTTTATATAATCGCAACTGCCCGCTATTTATGATGAATGATTTTCGAATTGTGTTTGTTTTAAAAAAATTATAAAAAGAAGTTAAACTTAAAACTTTTTTTTCATTTTTAATTTTTTTTTTAATATTAAAATCGACCGGTCGCAAATTAACTTATCACGTAGTATACATTTAGATTGTTATCATCTAAACGACAAAAAAGAACTTGTATCCGTTTTTTTTTCATTACGCGACAACTGTTTCGGCGATTAGTCTTACTAGAGAATGGATAAATAAATACGTATACAAATATACAATATTAGTTATACAACCTTTTACACCTGACATCGAACTGCTATATCACAATTTCATTAAGAAACTTGGCCGACACACGTTTCTTCTACGTCATACCATTATTTAATGACTACGTGGGACACCCCTGGCGGCGGGGGACACTAGTTATAACCTCAAACCTATGAATACTCATGAATATCGAAAGTTCAATAGAGGTCACCGAATTGTTAAACGATGCCTTGAACGAATTAAAAAAAATCTATAAGAAAAAATTAGAATTTACCTATTGTTTTAACTTTTTACAAAATATACATCCCTATTCTAATAATAATAATAATAAAAAACAAAGTAACGAACTCCTACCGTACGGTCTACATTTAAAAATAACTTACAATTAAGAAAAAACCTATGGTTTCTATCAATTTAAAAAATTTCGCACAAATAATATACTAAATTCATTTGTTTTAATATTTGACGATATAATAAATCATTATTTGTTCTTCAATCTCGCATAGTCGATAATTTTTATTGCTCACGGAGCTTTTTATAAATCAAAGACTATCAAAAAATCAATTATCAATTGTACTAAATATGATATTACATCGAAGAAATCGTATGATTAGATAAAAAATCAAAATATTTTAAAAACATTCAAATAACAATTATACAAATCAAAATTTTATGTGTATTGAAATCTTTACTACGATTGAAAAATATTCAAATTCAGATATACTAACTTGTTTTAACAATAATTACAATTAATACGGAACTAGGCAGTTATTTATAATTCATTAAAATCCTTATTTTAAACTTATGACCTTGAAAATTAACTAAATAGCCTTAAAAAAACTGTGATACAATAAAAACGGGACTTAGTATAAATTTGTCAAACTATAGTTTATTGACGCGTAAGGATGTGTGAAACATACTATAATCCTTACACGCCTCCTAATGATTACCACAGCTAACATAACCCATCCAACAGGCCAATCATCAAAACCATAAAGAATCTTATGCGATTTTTTACTTTTTTTTAACATATTTTTTTAAGCACGCCTAAGATTCTCAGACAGATTTGATAGCTTGTAAATTAAAAAAAAAGTACACTACGAAACTCTTATTGGTCGCCTAAAGTGGTCTATATTGACATTGTAATAAGTCAGTTAATTGTCCTCTTATCACACTAAATATTTTGCGATGTGAATTGACTTAACCTAGGGGGCGCTCGGCACGCAAGCGGCAAAAAGAAAAGTTGATACATAATAATGACCCAGTGCTGAAGTACTGAGCAGTTCGATGTTCTAGCTAATTTATCCGTAGCCATGTATATCATATGATAAAATATTTTTTTTTCTAGCGTACCTCCTAACATAAAGCGCTAAACGCACACGGCACGATTTTGGCTCAATACTTTTTTATTTATTTTTAAAACACCTTAACAAACGGTAAATATAACGAGTTATTCAAACTTACATTTAAGATAATTTATTGCTCGTTTTGATATAGGTTCGTTCTTATAAATAAAGTGCTATAATTCAACAATATTTTCTTTATCAGTCTGCAAGCTAATTAGTATAAGGTTTGGTGTTAGGCAAGTATATATTATGGTTTTACTTACTATTAAATTAGTGGATTTTATCATTAGAATTATATGTTGCTGGTGCAAAAGCCTTTAAAATTTACTCGTATTATATCACAAATGGCATGGATATAAATTTGGGAAGACTATATCTAAATTTGTACTGTTGAACGTAAAATTTGGTATTTATTTGTATAAACATATTTATCATTCGATGCATAATATTAAAAAAGAAAGAGAGAACGCGGTGAGTGACATTAATGATAGACATTTAAATATTGTATATATGATAAGTTAAATGTTTTGTCAATAATTTAGTAATTGCGATTACTTTTTAATGTATTTACGACCATTACCGATTTAAACATGTTAATTTAAACCTTATTTATAAATGAGTATGTATAGTTATCCTTTTCTTAATATTTTATTGTCAGGATACAGAGTATATAAAACCGTCGTCCACGTCAATATGTTGGGCTTCAAAACTGAAGAAATGCAATCTATGTGTAACAACATAAAGCTACCTAAGTTTAATCGTCCCAGGTTCTTACATATTTTATTTAAATAATGTTATTCATTTTCATAGAAGGCGTAATCCGCTTAATTTTTTTTTTATTTTTTTGTCTATTTACATAAATTGTGCACTTTTATATTCATCTGGATTTTAACTATAAACAGTCAACTTAGTTATTAATAACATATTTAGCGAGGTCAAACAAGACATTATTTCACTAGCCTAATTTTTAATAGAACAAAATTTACTTATTGATCATATATATATATATAAAAATATAAAAAATATTAAATAATATTTTATTAAAAAAAATCTCTTAAAAATTGTTGAAAACAGCCTATAGATATGATAGATTTTAATATACATAGTAAAAA